>JAVTVY010025597.1:0-107996 GCA_036873755.1 Hanleya hanleyi
GATATCTACGGACATGAACAAATCTCTCCGAAACATGATTAGGTAGGGAGAAATCCCAGTTTCATGGCGTGGCATGGCACGAATTGCAATGTAAATTATTATGATTTTCGCCCCAGACTTTTTGTTTGTTCATCAGACAAAAGCTGGCCATTTGGCCGAGGTCGGAGTTGTCCAAGTCTGAGATTGTGAAAACATATTCCCAGTAAAGTTTCTAATGTGAAAAGTACGAACTGGAAGCAGCACTGCAAACCGAGAAAACAGAATATTCAGAAATGCAGACGTTACACGCTCTGCAGGTTTCATGAAGAACAGGACCAACGATGTCCAGGTGGACCATTAGATTGGGGACCCCTATGTGGTAATTCCGTAGCTCTGCTCTTGGGTATCTGGGAGATGTTTTGTTGAGATTGCACGTCGCGCAAGTTTACAACAACAACTGGGCATCGCGAGTCATATTTAGCCAGAAAAATGACCTTTTATCGTGTACCAGACGAAGAACGTAACGATAAATGGACCATCAGTTCGCGTTTCGTTCTAGAAAGATACTCTCAGTGTTAGTACAGAACCCCTCCCTGTAACTTCATACAGGACCTAGTCAGCCAGATATGCTTGGTTACCGGGCCAAACAAAGCTAGTTTGTCGAGTTCCATCTTTTCCCCTAAATATTCCAGAATATTCCGTAGCTGTGGATCAGCCCGGTGCTCAGCTTGACCGTACTATACCCTAGGCTACCCATTGAATGTTAGAGTCGCGCGACTGAACCATGTCGTCATTGAACTCACTTCTTTGGGAGCCACTAGGATCGTATATGGTCACTTGAACATTGAACTCGATGTCGTCATGGATAGAGGAACAACATCATCTACATCAGTTTGGAAGCGACCACACTGGTTATGCGCTAGAACATAATAACTTAGTCCTTAGTGAGACTTCCAGCACAATAGCAGCCAAAGACCCGATATGAGGGACAACCCGTAAGCTGTCCCATGTCTACCCGGCTTATGCTAGATGCCCATGTCGAATTGTCTGAGCTCCTCAATCCAACGTGCCAGTGAAATTCAACATGTATGAATCAGACCAGCCAGTTTCAGGCCTATTAGCTCAAAAACTCTCACTCAAAAACTCTCACTCCTAGCCCTACTAGGGTAGGTCCCAAAAATCCCATGCAAGGTATTTCATTGAATTCACTGGCGACCGCTAGCCTCACACCGCTGAACCGGCACGGGTTCGAGCCCAGCTGGTCCATGTGTGAAAGTTTGTCAGTTACTTGGCGAAGGGCGGTGGCTCTCTCCGGGTACTCCGGCTTCCTCCACCAACCAAACTGACTGTCACCATATGAGTGAAACAAAATTGAGTGTGACATTAAGCCAAATTCCCTCCCTTCCCTCATTGAATTCATGGATTCAGCACAATAAAAAGCAGATTATTCATGCAAAATTAGAAATGCGTTAGGACCTTGCCTCAGGTGTCCCTGGTTTTTCGGGGGAACAGAATTAGCCTTATAGTCTGTGGGTTTATGTAAAAAAAGCAAAATTTTGGGTAGATTCTTGGCACCAATGTTTAAGCACACCTAGAAACATCACTGATTAAGAAAAAAATGGGTGCCAGTTTTTGCATTAACATTTAGGGCCTCCATTTTGAATTTCAAAATGGCCGCCTTTTTTTAGCCGATCTGTATGATTTTTTGTTATTCAACATTATTTTAAACACAGTGACAATACAAGCGTCTAGTCCTTCATTTAAAATTCAGCCGTTGTCCATTAGGGAATTTCCGCCTTCATAATCCAAAGACCTAATTCATATAATAACATTGATAAGGCCTTATTTCCATGGATAATATATTTCCTTCAGACATATGTAGTCAGTTGTGTAAATTGTATTTGACTTGCAGGTCCAAATCAACTTTTTTGTTATAGGAGTGAGTGAGTGAGTGAGTGGGTAGTAGGGGTTAACGTCGTTTTCAATCTTGTTTCAGTCATATCACGACGGTGCTTACATGTGTCAGAACACGAGAGTGCTCACAGTTCCTATTATTTTTGTTTTGTTATAATCACAAACAGGTAATAATGTGTAACATCTGATATTACCTCTTACAATTGTGCAGTTTAATACTGTGATCGGCTTGGCAACAAGCCGTTTTGTCAAACTTATCAAGGGGTCTAAAGGCATAGTCCATAAAAGGAATCAATATAATACCATATGAAGCGAAGATTCAGAAATATCTGGCCTGGGGCGGGGCTGGAGAATCTTCCCCTCTAGCGATCTTAAGAAACATTCAGAGCTCACATGTTTTTGGCTGTATATCATATCGGGTCATTTTGAGTCTATTCCGAAAAATCTCTATGCCCCAAATTATTTAATTTCATATCACAGAATTATTTTCAAATTTATTGCACGAGTCATGCGCGTAAATAAACAAAAACAAGAATAATCCGTCAAAAATTCAGCTAAGAAATGCATTTTCCTGGTTAGTTACGTCACCAGAGCGGCCATAGTGTTGGATGTTTTTAAAGAAATTGTCTATGTATTGAGGAAATTATTCACAAGCCCAAGATACGAGTTATTTTGTACTGTGGTTGCCAAAGTAACAACGTGTTTTATCAAATGCTCAAGGATGCCAGGGGACACCACCTCATTTTCTATATGTACATGGTGTGTAGATATGCAATCCGTCAAAACCCATTATGGGACCTTCATACCAAAAATACCCGTTTGGCTGAACAAATTAAGCATATGTTATTATTGGAATAATTATCGAATCACTCAAATTTGGATTTATGATTAAAACGGGTCGAATCAAGTGAATATGGCAAAGCAGAATGCCCAATAACCCTCGACCGTTTAGCGAGTGTAGGACTTTGTAAAAGTGTAGTCTCACTGTGTACAATAAGTGGTTTCGTCCAAGGTTAAACAAGAATGATTGGTCGTGTGACTGCTTTATTTAAGTATTGAATTCCGTCCTTTAGAAGCGAAAAGTTAGTCCAAAACATTTGTTGAAACGATTTAAAGAAAAGGCGATAACAGTCATAATCGATTTCGTGATTTTGCTACTATTCTCTTTGTCAGTTTCAGATTGTTATCAACAGTTTATTGTCTGACAATATTTCTTAAATAATCAAATTTTAGACAATTTCTTGTTATTGTTTACGCTTGTTAGCAAAAAAACCCTCAGTAATGTACCCATATTCCTGCTATATTAGACTGTTTTTGTCTCGGATAATCACTGCCGTGACTGCATTGCATATGTGAAATTGTTGTGGACGTTTCTATCTTATTTCTGCGAAGAGTATAACTATGTTATATACGAGTTCATCGTCGCGATATGAAAAGTAGTTTGATTATCTTCGAGGCTGAGATGTGAGATTTGACATACGTCAGCCAGTTATTGTTCATCAATTAGCTATCGTGTCCATAACTGACACATCTCAGAGGAAGCTGTCCGAATCAGGATCCTTAAATGTATAACAATCATGCCTCAATAAAGAGAATGCAATCAACAGTTCCGATTGATACAGACAAAATAGCTGGGGAGTTTTGACAACAAATCAGTAAAATAACAAGTAGTAATGCCTGATAATTTGCCCAGGCGAAGTCCATTGCAAGACTATACAGCGGTTCTTTTACAACCTATATTTTGTACGTGCCTATGATTGAATTTATCTATACTTGCAAACAACTATCTATATGAAAACAAATAATTAACCAGACTGCGGAAAATTTCTACATATATTAACCTTTAGCAGAATTTGCACTCAGCGCTGATGATGACTTCACAACATTGAATTACATCAAACTGGACAAATGCCACCTAATCAAGAACTATATTCCATTTTGGATTTTTGGCATACTCTGGTGAGCATTCCAGACCATTGTGACTATTGTGTTGGTGTGATGGCATATAACAGTTTTTATGTGGAATTGATGTCTGTTTTATTTCTTGTGGTTTCGTTAAAACCTTCGTATGGGGATAGTTGGATCGATTGACTTAATTGACTTGGATTGATCTTGATTTTCACCTACCCCGTAAGCAACAAAAAATGCGGGTGGCCATGATTATGTCGGACGAAAAAAGCGCACAATTTCGTCTTTCTATATACTGATAAATACAAGTGTATAGACCACCGTTCAATGTTTTAACGTCGTTCATTAAAGAATGTCCGTGTTCATACTCTAAAGACATAATTCGTATTACAGCCTTAGTACTAGGTAAAACAATGAAAACACATAGTCTCTTTTGTACAAGAGAGAATAGGCCAACAATTTCCAATGAGGACATCATAATGAGGACAACATAAAGGTCTAAATTTCGAATCCGTATCGCTCTCAGTATCCTTAATCATTGTGAATTTCGTTGAAAACATGTTATCACGAGATTGATATATCTCAGTGAAAACACGTTAACACGAGATTGATATATCTCAGTCACACTTTTCTTGCGTTGTGTTGCCTGTTGTAGAAATGCCTAACTACGTGTAGTTGTGGTTTGCAATTCTTGACGCGTGCTGTGAAATTGACCATAATGTTATTCCTGTTTCTAACATAGGATTAGCTTTATCATCTGCAGATTAAAACTAACGCGGAAAACGATGCCGACGTTCTGACAAGAAGTCGCATGATTACCTCACTCAACATTCACTTCAGCTTATAAAAATGTGATAATTCAATACAGTCTTCTTTTAAAATCGCGATGACATGGTATGCTAGCATTACATTGTTAAAGAGGCAGACACAGCTAAATTTTACCTGGTCATATACTTTATGTAGCACCCTCAAACATAGCGGCGTAACAGCTTTTAATCTGTGAATGACTTAATTGTATTTCATTCTCCTCGATGCTTTCGCGATATTCTCTCGAAGCTTTCTCGATAAAAATTTCTCGACATTCTCTCGATCTACATAAAAGCATGGATTCTCGTTGGGTCAAAAACGACGAATTAAAAACGATGTCGAAAAAATCGATCGATAATTTTGAAAACGATTTCGCTTTTATCATATTTCTCTCTCGACATTGTCTTGAAGAATTCTCGATATGATCGGGATTTCTTCGAGAAAACCAACGAAAATTCTCGATAGAAGGAAAAACGACCAATGAAGACGCTTCCTGATGCCTCATTGTAATTTTGTGTTGATCGGGTTCTTCGAGAAATGTCAGGTGTCATTGTCTGATACAGATGATTTCTATGAAGAATGTCCGAGAAAGGATGGTTTCTCCGAGTTTTACAGTGTATCGAGCATATAATTTTCACACTTCGGTAGATCATTTAAAATTACCCTGAGATATTACACATGTTTTTGGTTACAATGTTATGTCGAATATATTGGTATTCTTCCCTAATGAACGACTAATTTAGTCCATATACAGAGGTTTTAATGCCATTCAGAGATGTCAAAATATACGATCCTGTAATAACTGGTAAATCAGCAATAACTAATTTCAATTCTGTTGGGAAAAGATAATGGGTTTGGGCCAGTGTGCATTTCCCTTCATATATAAACTTAATTGAGCGTACCAGTTTTATAATTATGAACGACGGGAAAGTTTTTTCATTGATTTCTAGGCAGTCTTTCCCTAACATAGGTCACGTGAGACAGCCATTTGTCACTTCATAAATGAAGAGGTGCATTTTTTCACCATATCAAAACTTGAGTGTTGTCAAGGATGGTTAGAGGACAGAATGAAGTTCCTCTGACGGATACCCATCGTTCTTCACCGCGATGAAAATGGCGACATATATGTAGAATGTGTATGTTATCATTGGTCAAATATAATTCCGATTCTCTTCCAAATGTCCTAGTCAAATTTCAATTCATATTGTTCAGACGAACTCTATGAAAACGGATCTTTTTTATCGCATTTATTTATTCTGATCATGTTTAGTTTTGTAATCCCAGCCCAAACGGTTAACTTTTTTTGGCAACACAATATATAAACCGCATATAGGTACCTGTATATGGTAGGATTCTGCTGGTGGACCGTTAGTCCCCGAGGCCCGCCCTCTGAACATGTCACTCGACAACGACAAATGTATGTAGGTTTATTGTTTCGGTGGGAAATTCAAGCCGTACGACGTCGGATATTACAGGTTGGTTTTTATACGTTTCTTGCATTTACCAGGTTACCCCATGTTAACCCTACCTGGCATGGGGGGGGGGGGGGCATTAGGCCCCCCTACCAAACTTTCTGCACTATCTCCGGAAGGGCAAAAAATGGAGAGCTGAGACTCCGTGACTTTATAGTTTATCTTATTGGGGTCATTTTGAGCCTATTTGCATAACCCCCCGAGCAGAGGATCATGGGTAAATTCAAGATGGCGGCCACGTGGTGTACCAGAAAAGTGATGTTTTTGTCATATTTCTTCAAAATTTCTGCTTTTCCGCGATGAAAAGTGGCCAAAAACTATTTTATTTCATATCACATTAATATTTGCTAATTTTTCATGCAGTTTTTGTGGAGAAATTGCAAAAATAAAAAATTCGGAAAATCTGACCGAAAAATCGACCAAAAAATGCCGTTTTCAATAATTACGTCACTGTGACGTCATCAAAGCGGCCATCTTGGATTTTTTTTACATTTTCTGGTAGAGCTTGACCCAGGGGTGTAGTGTAATAAGTTTCAGCTCCCTAGCTCGAGTGGTAAGAAAAATAATTAGGGGGGGGCCATTTCGGCCCCCCCAGGCCTGGACAGGTCCCAAAAGCCCAGGGCAGATAGGGTTAAGGCGTTTACTCCATCAGATGTCCATGATGCTCATCCATTGATATCAGCTGAGTTGTTTGAGCTGATCTATCAACACAACTCCCGAGCTAGCGCATGTAATTCCTACTAGGACTAGGGACAAAACTTTCTGCGCTATCTCCGGAAGGGCAAGAAATGAAGAGCTGAAACACCGTGACTTTATAGTTTAGCATATCGGGGTCACTTTAAGCCTATGTGCATAACCCCCGAGCAGAAGATAATGGGTAAATTCAAGATGGCGGCCAAGTGTGTTAC
Source organism: Hanleya hanleyi (assembly GCA_036873755.1). Lineage (NCBI taxonomy): Eukaryota > Metazoa > Mollusca > Polyplacophora > Lepidopleurida > Hanleyidae > Hanleya > Hanleya hanleyi. Next base: position 6,989 of record JAVTVY010025597.1, read on the forward strand.
CAGAAAAAGGATGTTTTTGTCATATTTCTTCAAAATGTCTGCGGGGCAAAAACTGTTTTATTTCACAATACATTAATATTTTGTAATTTATCATGCAGTTTTTACGGAGAAATTGTATAAATAAAAATTTGAAAAATCGACCAAAAAATGCTGTTATTAAAAACATCACTGTGACGACATCAAAGCGGCCATCTTGGATTTGTTTACATTTTCTGGTAGAGGTTGATTCAAGGGTATAGCGTGTTAAGTTTCAGCCCATAGCTCAAGGGATAAGAAAAGTAATTAAGGGGAGTCATTCCGACGTCCCCAGGCCTAGACAGGTCCCAATACTAAAGCTACGTCCGAGAATCGACCGTATTCTCGAGTCTGAATGTTAGGTATCGACGAATACTTTCGTGTAGAGTCATATGGTTGCTTTTTAGTCATCAGACGTCAATTTTTCCCAACTCTTGCATATCGCTCCCATTTATAATGGGTACTAATTGTGCAACCCTATTGTCTGACCTATATCTGTTCTCATATGAATATGTCTATAAGCAGGCGCTTTCAAAAATCGCTCAATTCAAAGTCCGTTCCTTCTCATTCACCAAACGCTATATAGACGATCTTCTCGCTGTGGATAATCTCTATATAAATGACACAGTGAAGGATATATATCCACCTTCACTGGATTTGAATGAAACTACAGATAACCCTACAGGCACATCGTATTTAGACCTATATCTCTATAAAAATGAAGCGGGCCTTCTCTCTCGTCGACTGTTTGACAAAATAGATGATTACAATTTCGACATCGTAAACTATCCCTTTCTGGACAGTAATATTCCAGTGGGACCTGCATATGGCGTATACATATCTCGCCTAGTAGCATTTGCTAGATCCTGTGTTAAATGTGACGATTTTAATCAACGTCACAAAACATTGTTGCAGAAACTTATAAAACAGGGCTATTCCACCAAGCGCCTCCACTCAAAGTTTCTCAAATTTGGCGATACATATCGCATGCTGATAGCAAAATACGAACGTAGCGTGCAAGATCTATGGCGTTACGTTTCGTAACTTGTGTCTAATTTCGCTTAACCCGGGGCTAGGGGCCGTATGAACCTATGTACTTCAAGATCCTCATGGTACTCATATGAACAGGCACAATCAAAGCGTGGCTGAGATACATCATTCTTTGGATGACGATGTTTGGAACATCATGATGTCTTGCCGGCATCATTGAAAACTGTTGACCGCTTCTCTCTTGCAGGAAACAAGCCTATGTTTATGTACACTATGATTGTCTTTTTGAATTTGGTGCTAGTACTGTTATATGGAATATGAAATATGTCTTTAGATTATGGACGCAGATATTCTCTAATGGACGACGGTTGAATTATGAATGACACCTATTAAAGTGGAGAGACAATTCTATTAGAAATGACAGATTTGTGACATCTAGGTGTTGTAATTTGTTGCTATCCAGTTTCAATATCTCCAAGTTCGGCACGGTTGACAGTATCTCCGGAGAAATTTTCAATCCCGTTGTCCTCCAAACTGAGAAATTTCACGGATATATCGGAAAGACAATCGAAAAATCCGCGTGTTATCCTTGTCAATGACATGTTGTTCAAGCGTATTTCTGTAACTTCAGTCGCTTGAAGATTACATACTACTTCCATAATTTCAATCGGTTGTATGCGGTTCCGCTCAAGTCTATGCTCGAGTTCTGTCCGAATGTCACAAAGACAAATGAATCATTCGGCAAGCACTCCATGCACTCTGCAGCGCGTGAGACCAAGATATTTCAACGTTAATTTCGTGATACTGATCAGTGAATTCTTGTCTACAAAGTTCAGATATGAAGGATCCATTGGGAGTCATTCTGTATCCGCTGGCTCCATCGGTACGTAGCTGATATCTGTGCAGACCGGTTCTGTGAACAGACCACGGACAAAACGATTTGGAAAAATCGCCTTCTTTACTTGAGTCCCGTATATGAGCCCTTTTGGGGCGAACGATGAGGCAAAGTGTAGTCTCAGCAAGCAAAACATGTAGATAAAAGCCAACTGCTATAAGCATGACTGATGAATGAACTTTTCTGGACATTACAGGAATTCCAAAAAAGTGACCTGAAAATAAAACGAATCAAATTCCAAGCATAACTGATCAACCTGTAATCATATGGGTCATCTATACGCGGTAAGACTGACCCTGAGATCGTGTGTATCCATTTCAGCCTACTTTCGGCAACTGCAAGAAGGAATTTCCAGAAATCAATACCACGTGACTTGTTAGCCAATCAGCTAAAGTCTACCGACATAACCCCAACGTAACCCGCCATTTTCGAGTCATGTGATGTCCTACTTGTTCAAAATTAGAGATCTACCACACCTCTTCGATGCTACGAAAGTTATTCATACCTATATATTTTGTAAACGCACCAGGCAATATCTGTTTTCGAGGTGGTATGAAAACTTGTAATTTATGAGATTTCTCGAGTCTGTTCTTCGCCAGATGAAGGCCGAACAGAATACGGTAAAGTACCGGATATCGCTCCGCGATAATGGAGACACACGATTCTCAAGCCATCATATGGGCGGCGAAGTGTACGCAAATGATAATTGATTACACGCTTACTAGTAATTCTGTAGATATGGGTTCGGGATTCTGTCCCAATTACCGAAGTAGATAGGCCTATAATAATAAAGAGTCAAATTGTGGAATTTTTGAAACTGGACAATGGGATTGATTTATAATAGCAAGCTTCAGATCCGACATTCAATATTCAGCCGTCGTCCATAAAATATTTTCCGCGTCAATAATCCAAAGATCTATTTCGTATGACAGTCCGCACCAATTCTAAACGTGTATGAAATAAAAAAATAAATAAAACCACAATATGGTTTCCTACAAAAGAGAGGTGATCAAAATTTTTCAATGATGCTATCAAGACATGATGATTTGAAAGAGTTCAAAAATGTGTACCGATTGGCTACCGGCGACAAGTCCATAACAGAAGAAGTGTTTCCAATGAAAAAAATCCAAAGAATATTTACAAATATTTAACCTGACCAACCGAACCTGTTAAAACCAAAGGTCCAATATTCAATATCTAACTCAATTCACACAGCTCATAACACAGACATGCTTATGATATTTTCATTCGACGAACTATTATTTCATCCATCTATCGAACAACGAAATTAATTATGTCACTAAATATAGGGCCTGCACAACAGGTATCTAAGATTTATAAAACCGCCAACTTGAAATGCCCTTCAAATCAAGTTGCCAACTAAAACACCGAGTTGAGCCCTTTTTCGAAGTACCAAAACTATGTAAGGACGGAAACGCATAATGACATAACAAACAAGGAAGTTTGCCACCTGAATTCCCAAGATTAAAAACTAGTTATTATCAGCTAACAAGGAATAATGTCTGCATTAAAATAGATTTGTGATGTGGTTATCTAAATTGATGTCATATGAAATTGCAAAAACATCCGCGTATACCGGAAACCAGTTTTGTGAATAGATTGACTACATGTATATATGTAGGCCTGATAACATGCGTCTAGTCCGTCATTCATTATTCAGCCGTCGTCCATGAAAGAATATCCGCGTCCATAATCCAAAGACTTTTCCATATTCCATATGACCATCATAGTATATATAAACATAGGCTAATTTTCGGCAAGAGAGCAGCTGTCATCCAGAAGCATATCAACGAGCATGTTAACTCTGAATAATAGCATGTGGGAATATGTAGATTGAGCGAATTTGGGTTATAGTAATACGGGCACGTGCATCAGGTCTTACAATGGATAGCCAATCGCCGTCCACAAATTATTTTCTGAATATTTGTATTTCTAGCGAACAAATCCACTACCCCACAGAGCTACCCATGCTAAATAGGGGGTGGCGACGGCTTATTTATTGGAAATTACAATCGTTCTGTCATCCATCTAGCACAGTAAATAAGAATAACGATATACAATCTATATTTCTTTCTAAGAATTGTTCATTTGAAAAGGCATCATTACATACAAATACAAGATCTTATTTAGAACTTTACATTAATACACAGAAACGTTCAACTTTCCTTCCAAAATCTGAAGAGAATGATCCCAAAACATAAAATACTAACATAAACATGTAGAATTAAGCCAACAATACAACTCAGATGAAAACGAAACGAAACTAACGCAATTTTAACACTATAAAAGTAAAACATTTGGGGGCCTGTGTATACAAAAACAAGGACAACGACAATAACAACACACCGGTGAGCATTTTCCCGCTCAGCAAATCAACATACATGTATAGACATGACGCGAGTAAAGAATCACACGTGCATCCCTCTCGTAAAACACCATTACTTATCCGCACTGTCGTAAAACGTGTAAGTTACACATCTTCACAAATTGAATAGTGACGGTCGGTCATTTCTTTTGCCCTACTGAATAAGCTAAATTATTCAAACCAGAAACGCACATTTTGCTATAACCTATCAAGATAGGACCTGAACAAAAATATTTGATATTTGTATTGCTTTCAGACGTCTCCTTCGAATATCCAACCCAATTTGAATTTGATTTGAGGTCAAACAGTGCTTGGTACAGTGTGGAAAGGTATTGTGCAAGTCCATGTTGTGATGAAAACCCGTATTGGACAGACGCCGAAGTCGTCGAGTCCAATACAGGTTTTCATCACAGCATGGACGAGTACAATACCATTCCATACTGTACTAAGCACTGTATAATGACCTATTTATTATACAGGTCATCGGCAGATTAAACTAAATTATTTGTCATTGATTTTCTATTTATGTTGGAATCGATAGTTTTGTTGGATAAAAAAACATAACAGTAATATATTCAACTATAACAACGAATTCGTTTAGAGAAGAAAAGCAACTCCGAGTAGGGATGAATATTTCATTCTGTATATTTCGCTATTAGTTATAGTTCACTGCTGAAGATATAACTAAGAGCGAAATATACCGAATGAAATTGTCATCCCTACCCGGACTTGCGTTTCTTCTCTAGGGTTGGAAAATCATCAGTGGTTCCAATAAATTCATTTAGAACCCGTAAATTCCTAGAATGAAATAACATCTGTAATTATACAAATATCATGTAAATCTATTATCAGTCTCTACTTTCCAAACTTCATTTGAGACAAATTTGACTGACTAGATAATTTTACTTTGGAATTAGATTTATGTTGATATTAAAGTTTCCTCCAAAGAAGATCGAGCGAGAAAATAGGTGTTCAAATTCTGTGGCTTCCCTTTGGCCTCTAACAAAAGTGTTACCTCCATTAAGAAGCGTACAATATGAATTCAATACGACATTTTGGGATCCAAAATGACTTTGGGTACTGCATGGACACGTGGGTGCAATTGAAATGATTTGATTGGATCAAAGGGCATAGCTGTATAATAATGATTTTTATTGTACCCGTCCAGCTTGAGATCGACATCCGCATTGATCTCGACGCTTGCCGTGCGTCTTCTAATGTGGATTTTAACACATCGTGGACGAGTACAATAAAAATCATTATTATATTTATTAGAGTGTATCACTTTATAACTGCGTATTCCACTCCACTATGGAATATACACCAGAGGTCGTCCGTTCTCTCGCTCCATACAGCGAATCACAGAGCAGTTTGTCAAGGTGGTTGTAGATACAGATACACAAATCAACATTTCCCTCTTCAAATTGTGAAAGGGACCGTATTCAGGAACATTACTGAAGCAAATAGCATCCGTCATCGAACAACCATACTGCCAAACTCCGAACAGCGCATGTCAGCTGAACGACTATCGTCTGGCTACAAGCACTGTCCGCAATTGAAAATATCGTTAACACGCTCTCAACGTTGAGATTACTCCGCAATATATACCTTCCTTCTTTCCGCTAAAAAGCCTTTGTTTCATTAACCAAATATATCCCAAAAGTATTTAATAAATAGCTTACACCGAAAAAGAAGTTAGATTCTTGATTTCCTCGCCGTTCTCAACGAATCTATTTGCGTAGGAAGCTGCATATGTGCGTGATTAGTCCCATCGTAACAAACCCACGTGTTCCCTGATCTTCGGATCTGTGCTAGAGCATTCGACTGCGGGCAGTGCTTGTAGCCAGACGATAGTCGTTCAGCTGACATGCGCTGTTTGGAGTTTGCCATACTGCGTTGCGAAATATACACGACTGAAGCTCGGTATAATTGAAATCTCGGGCATCATAAATTATGTTGCAAGAGATTGCCTACTTCGGAGAACTGCATCATTGTAAAATAAAATATCCAGCAATAAGAGTTTATAAATATAATAATGAAATTATTGACTTGTTTTGAAGAGAAGATACAGTTTGCGGCTCTGGCAATGTGACCATCCGAGGGGCAACAACACCGCATATTCTCCTCAAAACAAGTCAATATTTTCATAATATTGGACTCAACATTGTATAAAATTCGTTCTATTCTGCTGAATATAGGTATAGTTGCACCTAGAAATTAGATAACCTGTTGCCTGGATATCTTTACCTAGGCGTCGCTGAAACTGTACCTTTTTTCTTGTGTAGAAAGAGGCCGAACGTGTTAATGTTCAAAATATACAAAAATTCATCTAAAATGTACAAATAGCAAATAATGCGATGAAATAACAGCAAGACACAAAGAAAAGTTTGACTTGCAAGTTACTCGTGCAAACAAAATAATACTAATTAAGTCACAAAATATATACGTCATTTACACAGTTTTGTCAATCTAAAGCAATATATTATAAACGAGTTATATGGCAAACTAAAAAGTACTATTATTGGGTTCACCGATTAATTAACAAAAATCAAGGTGAAATATTCACAGTATACATCGGTCATTCACACAGACTTGTTAATCAAAATTACCATATTATGAACGAGTTGCATGGAAAACTATGAAGTAACGGTTTCACAGACTAATCAAGGTGAACAAGTTCCAATATACATGCGTTATTTACAAAGTTTTGTCAATCAAAAACACCTTATTACAAACAAGTTACCTGCTAACTAAAAAGTATTAGGTTTGAGGCAGTAGCGGACGTTTTTTTCTGGATGTATTTTTTTAATTTCAGTATATTTTTCATCAGGTTAAGAGTAGAAGATCAATGAAAACATGGGGGTCACCATACTCATTAAAACATATCATAGCCAGATGAATGTATACCACTTAACCCTATCTGGCCAGGGAGATTTGGGGTGTACCGCAGCCTGGGGGGGGGGTGGGGGGCGGAAATTGCCCCCCCCTAAATATTTTCGCTATCGCTACGGCTAGAGGGCTGAAACTTACCACACTATATCTTTGGGTCAAGCTCTACAAGAAAATGTAAAAAAATCCAAGATGGCCGACAGGATGACGTCAATGTGACGTCATTTTCAAAAAGAGCATTTTTGGACTATTTTTGGTCAAAATCTTCGATTTTTTTAATTTTTGTTTTTTTCTTCGCAAAAACTGCATGAAAAATTAGTAAATATTAAATCTGATATGAAATAAAATAAGTTTTACCCACTTTTCTATACAGAAAAGCCAAAACATTGAAGAAATATGAAAACATCATTTTTTCTGGTACCCCACATAGCCGCCATTTTGAATTTACCCATGATCGTCTGCTCGTGCGGTTACGCAAATAGGCTCAAAATGACCCCAATATGATATCCGATAACGTCACGAAGTTTCAGCTCTCCATTTTTTGGCGTTCCGGAGATATCGCAGAAAGTTTGGTAGGGGGCATTTTGGCGCGATTCTATGCATTTTACTGAAACAATATGTCTTAGCATCACCAAAAAACACCCCCTGATTTTTCCCCCTCCCTCCCTTCCCCCATTAACCATACCAGTCCTGGGGTGGGGGGGGGGAATCAGGGGGTGTTTTTTGGTGCTGCTAAGACATATTGTTTCAGTAAAATGCATAGAATCGCGTTGAATCAACATGCTGATTTTTTTAGCAATTTTTGAAGAAATATGGCGAAAACATCACTTTTCTGGTACCCCCCATGGCCGCCATTTTGAATTAACCTATGATCCTCTTATCGCGGGGTCATGCAAATAGGCTCAAAATGACCCCAATATGATAATCGGAAAAATGACGGAGTTTCAGCTCTCAAGTGTTTGTCACTCCGGAGATACGAGCAAAAAACCAGCGGAGGGGGGGGGGGGAGTGCCCCCTCCCAGGCCAGGTAGGGTTAAAAGCCATAATACTGCATGATTACATAGGGAGATCTGATTTTTTTTCAAGTTGATGCTCAATAAATCAAACTTCCCGAGGTCAAATTTCCCCCATTTTGCTATATAGTATATATACTGTGAATATGTAGTAAAAACAGGGAGACACCATGCTTTCTGAAAAAAAAATAACGGTACCGGTATAACCGATAAACTGAGCCCTTTCAGGGGGTGGGAGCGGGGATTTGGAGTGGGGGGGGGGGGGTAGGGAATAGCCATTTGCAAGTTCCCTTTTCGCTGACAGTGATTAAGAGTGAATTTTTTAGCATTTCAGATGCATAATTTTCAACCTCGGGGGGCACTTTGCACCCTCCAACTAATGAATCTAAAATGCCAACTTTTTGGTCAGTCCTAGAACACTATCAACCACCAGTAAAACGCATACATGTTTCGGTTGTGTCTTTTGTTGATATGTATCGCTTTGTGAGATGTATGAGTACTTTTGTTAGGAAATTCAGCCTGACAAGTTTGACAATTCACCATGTTGTAGCTCCATAAGAGCAGGGAAATCGTCCTCTACTTCCTTAATAATTAACCAATCAGAGGCCAGATTCTTGGGTCAAATCGTAAACATTATGACATGTCATTCAGTTCATCATATGTCAAGTTTTCAGTAATATTTTGTTAATATTACCAACAGCAATATACTTTTCGTTTTTGTTTCACACCATTTGTAATACGTTTTTTTTTAATTGTATATGTTACTTAATATTATTTTTCCGTATTCTATATAATTTGTCAGGTGGACTGTGTGAGGTCGGCCGTTCTCCAACGTTGTTTGAAATAACGCATTTTGCTCTATTATGATATTGTGTAACTTAGTTCATGATAGAACAAGCCTGGGGTGTTAATTCCGCGAAATATATAATTTACAAATCACAAACATCGTTTCTTAATTTATGCTAAATTGGCTACGCACATCTTGAGAAAACTATAATATTCAATGCTAGAAATGACCGACCACGCTAGGAACCATGGCTTTTCTGCTCAAACATATTAAAATTCAGCATACATTCTGCACCATTTTTTGGTGGCGAATGCAAGTTTGGTCATTTTCATTTACCACATTTTTCCACCCTTGGTACCCGTCGAGATACGGACTACCAATCAAACGTAGCATAGCAAGCCTGTACACGTAGACATGTTGAATGGCATAAACACACGGCCCCCAACACCGGCTTGAGCCGTATTAAATACAAATATTTAAGAGCGATGATGTAACAGCCCTATCAAATTCATCTGATGGAAAATGGTGAACTATGTGAACGGTCCAAACGAGGGAGTATTAATAGAATTCAGAATTTGTATCTGTAGGACCCGAAGAAGACAAAGCGTTTCATTCTCCACCACGTTTACTAGTCACATAACTAGAACCACAATGATTTGTACTGATGGCAAGCCCCGTGGACGAAACTTTTACCAACATAATCTCACAATATACAGATATAAATTTATCTTCAAGATTGGTAACATCTTTAAACGGGAGCCTCAGTGGAATTTTCAAATAGTTAAAACTACTTTATTCGTTGTAAACTTTCTATGAAACCAAAAGATAGTTCGTCATAGCTTGGGCTGCATTGAGTGAGTACGAAGGCTGAGGATCCCCTTAAGTATTTACTGGGGTGGGTGGTCTGGTAAGCGCGGATGTAAGTCTTTGCCAGAACATGTTCTGACCTAGGTTACTTTCCGACCAGTCAATGTAGGATTTGTCTCTCATCAACGTCATCAATCTGTTGTTTAAATGTTTTGGTCTGATTTCATCTAACTTTATGAGCACCAGGATATTTTTTCGCTCATCCAGAAGTTTATGTTCAGCCATGGTCAACTCCCATTTACACCACTCGCTCTTTGCGAAATTGTCGGACAGCACCACAATCACCATTCTGCTAGATTCCATGTGCTCCATTACGTTGTCCAGGATATCGCGACCTGGGATGAAATCTCTATCGAAGAGGCTCAGTTTGTATCCCTCCTGATATTCTACCCGGGGTAAAAGCTCCCTCAGTACCCAGGCACGGTCATCAGAGCTGTAAACAACGAAGGCGTCGTAAAGATAATCACTCCCGCCATCCAGTTTAGTGTACCGATTCTGCTTCCTTCTAGTTCGAAGGAGAAAGCAAAAATACTTGATTTGCATTTTGTATTTGGCAACCAGAATAGTACTAGTAGTTACCAGGACACCGAACACGCCCAACAGGACACCAGCTAAGATATACGGATTCTTCGCAGTACATTCATCCACACTGAGCGTGAACTCTAACAGTGGCTTGCCTCTCCATTGCTGTGGAAAATTGCACTTGTAAAGGGCAGGGATCTGAAAGCCGACAATTGTAATATTTGTCTGGTTTAACCAGTTTCGGAACCACATGAGATCGCACGTACAAGAGAAAGGATTTCCCTGTAGATTTAACGTTTCTAATCTCAGGAGGAAATCACTGGGAAATGATGTTTCGTTTACGATGGTAATCTTATTGTACCTTAGATCAAGTTTCCTTAAGTGTAGCGCACTGCTGAAAAGTGTCGAATTCCATTGTGAGATAGGATTTCCGAATATGTATAGATTCGTCAATGATGGCAGAATGTGGAAGAGATTAGCAGGGATTATTGCTAGCTCAGTACTGTCCACGTACAGATTTTCCAGCTTCTTAAGCGGACTGAACAACTTAGTAAACTGGTGTTTTGTAACAAATGCCAAAATGTTATGAGATAATAAAAGTGATTTCAGGTTGGGGATTCTTTCAAATATATCCCAATAGGAGAGATCTCTGAAGTTAAAACTGTTCAAAGATAAATCTAGACGATTAAGCGATGTGCTGTTGAGTGCATGTTTGGAAATATCTCGGACATAACTGTGTTGTATGGAAAGGAATTCTAACCTAGGCATTTCGGTCAAAAAGTTGTCAGGGAGTTTCCCGATGTTAACGTATTTTAGTTGCAGTCTTTTCAACGATTGCAAGCCGACAAAATCTGATGGTTTTATGCTGAGCTCTTTCGTACCGGGATCAAAGTACAACATTTCTAGCTTTGGAAATAAACTTTCTCCGTCGACATCGACGAACCGAGGTACTTTCGCGATGCGACTTGATCGGAGCTTCAGATACTTTAACGACTTCAAATTTATCAGCTCGACAGATTTCAGAGTATTACTGAGCAATTCAAAGGCCACCAACTTTGACTCTGGTGAAAATATATTTCCCGAGAATTCTTCAAGCCTCTCCGCCTTCAGGGTAAGATTTGTTATAGATGTATTCGGAAGACATTCAAGGAATCCTGTGGGTATCGTCAACATTTGCAATCGGAGCAATTTAAGAGTAGTTACGTTATAGACAGGTAGATGACAAATTATCTGCTGAAGCTCGTCCCAACCTATGTTATTACAGGTTATGTACAAAAGCGAGTGTTCCCGGAATGACAATTGTCGAAACGCATCATTGGACACCGTCATCACACCAATGTTACCGAGCGCCAGACTTGCCAGCCTGACATTTGTCAGATTTACGAAGGTCATATTGTTTATATGTTCCAGGTAAACGTAGCGCAAAGTGAAGATTCGTGTCTCTGACGGGACTTCAGGAATATATGATATATTGTGTCCACAAGTCACAGCACGTTCTCTCCTGTTGCAATGACAATATTTGGGTTCAGGACAACGAAAACGACGTGAAACTGTTAGGGTTCCGTCCGTTGAATTCATTTCCTGACCATTGGTGGACACAACGATAACACCGATCAAAATTAGGTGTATAACAACAACGAAGCTTGGTCGAGAAGAAATGGGGACAGAGTCTTCCATTGTCAAGTGATAAGACAAGAACGTCAAGAATCAAGTCAGATTTGGAAAACTGAAAAATAAAAGGAACATAATTTTAAGACATACTGATAACCTGTTAGGTACACTGAATCGACATTTGACATTCATTAGGTAGACGTCCATAACCGACAATCTGTTACGTTAAACAAGTTGTCTCCACCCTCTTTCAGTCTAAAACGGTATTAGTATAGGAATCTCAGTAGATAGAATAGCTGAAAAAATTCATTTTCGACAGCAGGACACAATCATGCTTCTGCTTTCAAATCATGACCAATTCATATTATTGTCAAACGAAAATGAATTTTCGAGTTGTTTCTACGACTTGGGATACCTCCCAGCATGGAACAGGAAGTTAAGCCACTGTACAATTTAAGGCAGTAGACCAAGAAGTTGTTGGTGTTACTCTTGTTGTTATTTAGTTGCTGAGAAAAGTTTGACTATCTCGAAATTAACAAATCATACCAATCTGCAACTTCAAAGATAATTAATTCAGGCTATTTTCAGCTTGTGCTACATTTCCTAATTGGTTCATACGGATGATCATGGAAAGGAATGGGGCTCATATAGTCCCCGTAAAACGGCAAATGACAAGTCCGTTGCAACAGCAGTAGGCGGTATTTATAACACGATTTGAGAAGAAAACTTTCTGATATTGAGTGGGCCATGTGGATTCACGAGCTTCAGTTGATGACCCCGTATTCTAATGGCATGCGACATTGTGAATAGGTTATGCCCAGTTACATCAAACTGTTTCATTATCTTGAATGAATCGATCGAGTCACTTCGTCAGGTTTCAAGAGTAGTAAGACACAGGAGTCGATTTCATATGTCTTGTGTCTTATTTCCGGATTAAAACGTCTAGTCCGCCATACTATAGAGATTAAGTTCTTAACAGTATTGACACCAAATTAAGAAAAAGCAATACTAATGAACATAACACAGGGTATTTTCTTAAAAAAGGGAATCGGCCAACAGTATTCAATGATGCCGGCAAACCATTATTCTGTAACCTATATGATAATCGTTGTAAAGTCGTTATCTGGAGAATGATGTATCTCAGTCACGCTTTCATTGTTGTGTTCATATGAACACAATGTGGATCTTAACGTACATGAGATCATACGTCTACTAGCCCCGGGTTAAGCGGTATCAGAATAAAGTTACGAAACGTAACGTAATGCTATTAGCATGCGATATATGTCTCTAAATTCGATAAATTTCGCGTGGAGGCGCATGGTGGTATTACCATGTTTTACGAGTTTTTTTTAAATTATGCGGAATAATCGTTCTGCGTTGGACTTTTGTAATAAGTTCAGCACAGAATGTAATTTCTAAGGGGTGGGTTCCACACTTGGGAGATGGGGGAGGGGGAGGGGGAGCAACCGCATTCGAAATATATTAGGAGGATGGGGTCATCAAAAATGGGTATTTATATGGGGAGGGATTTCCAAACCATTCACAGGGGGTGCCCTTTAAGGTGTTTTGGCCCAATCCAAGTGGGGCCTTACCACCTATTTGTAAGGAGGAAATATTTTTTTATTGGATTTTTTACACATTGTTCTTTGACATGATACCTAGAATTTGGTTAGCTTTCTTGGCTGGAACAGACACTTGGCTCCAGACTTGAGGGAGTTTGTGATCTCAAATAAACTTTGGAGTTGTGATGGCCAACATGAATAACTTGACACCTTTCCACATTAAATAACATCAGCCATTCATCAGATCACTCTAGAAGTGAATTTAATGATGTCTGTATAGCCCAAACATAATACTCATTGGACTGGACGCCAAATGTCAAACGTTCGCAGAGTTTAGTATGTGAGATTGTACACAATTGTACACATCCTATATGAACTATGTACACCTCAAACTTTGAAAACCAAAGAAAAAAAAGACCACGGAGCTACTGGCCTGACCATCTCCCTCTAACATTAGTAGCAGTATATTTTAATGCAGTAGTGAAAATATATTTGATATTTAATCATGTTCAACTTTGTCAGTTTCCGTTATACGAGATCTTGCGTTTGTAAAAAACAAATTCTCAAATTTTTTTCTGAATATCATTCATGACTACCAAGGATTTTTATACAATCTAACTTTGAAATAGATAATTTCTCATTGATTAGAGGGACATGGATTATGACGAGATGATATAATCACTAAATAGTTTGGAGAATTTGCATTGGAAAGTATTTTAAATAGGTCATTATGACAGCCGATTTTATATTACTGTAAATCTCATCTGATTTTTTTTTTCTCAAAAGTTAAATCTTTTGTATTAAATATGTATAAAGTTCAATCATTGATGTGTTTTGCATATATATTGCATGACAACAGTCCAACATGTATAAAGTTTCAGATTGATTGATTGTTTCTTTTAATATATTTAAACTGAGTAAAGGGTGACGGCAAAACAACAACAACGCTCTACCGGTCAGCCTCTTGAGAGCACGAAGGTAAACTCCTCACAGCTCCAATGTTACAATATTGCAATATTTCTAGTGCACTCTAGATACTATATTAAATCTTTCTCCAGGTGAAATATTGAATTAATCCATGAGCAGAAAATATAACCAAATCACAACCTATAAGGTAATTTTTTCCAAATCTGAGACACAAATTTAACGTTTGACAGACCAATTTCGACTGCAACAGATACACCGAATTTCAGGACCCTGGGATAAATACTATAAATAAACACGGTAAATCTGGGGAATCTAAGAGCATGCGAAAAATCACCATTTAGTTTTCACGTCCCTCAGCACGGTTACTGTACGACCCATATTAAATATAGAATTCAAATATTTATAATTGGAATGTGAACTTACGGTATTTTCTTCGCCAACTGATAGGTCTAATGTTGCACAATAAACCAAGTAACAATTCAGAAATGACAGTTCTTAAATCACATCGCTTACCACGATCTGCATTCGTCAATATAGGAGAGGATAAAATGTTGGCCCTTCTGTTCACCAGCAGCTCAACAAATACCGTTTTACCACATAGATCGCGTAGATTTACGATTACAACTTCCCTGCTAGATAATTCAATGTCAATGTTTGATCGTGGACTATTAATCAATCAATACAGTATGTGTTCACACGGGATAACTTCCTGCTAAGTTATACATGACACCGACACTATTATCTAGATTACATTTAATACTGAAACCCTAGGGCATAATGACATTATTATATAATTATTATAATAATTGAAGAAGAAACACTATTTCTGATAAATAACTACTGTGATGTAGAATTGTCAGTCAGAACGGTATGTAATTTTATTAGTATTATTTCGTTTCTGAAGTATGTGTTTGCTATGTAATGCTATCGTAATAGTCCGTGGGCTGAGTAGGCCCACCTTGCACCCCCCACCCACCACTCTCCGAAACTATGATTTTTTAGTACTTTGGAATGTGCCGAAAAAGAAAATATATGTTAACACGCGAGAAATTGAGATGAACTGGCAGATCAGAGAAGTTAAAAATTGCACCTAACGCCTTTATTTTGCGTTTACGGTAAGGAGGTGGGTTTGTTCAAATGTTCTTAACTTTTTTATCTTTTGTTCAATTTATTGAAATGAGGTATCTCTTTATTCAGCATAAACGGAGGAAACAGTCCAAAACAGCAAATGTTCTAATATTTCAACATTATGACGTCAGTAGGGGGCCATCTCCAAATTTCACGAAAAAAATACCAAAATTGACTAACTACAAGCAATACTGATAACTAGTCATATTTCTGCAACATTATCTATGTAACCTGGTTTAATATGTTGTTTTCATTTGTATTATGTGCTTCAATACATGGAAATATTTCCAATGTTGTAAACTAGCGCTAACATGGATAACTAACTTAGCGCTACGTTACTTATGCAATGAATAGTAGGGGTGAGATTGCTAAATTGTTCCTAACTGTTTTATTTTTTGTCCAATTGATTGCAATGAGGTATCTTTTTATTCAACATGAGCCGAGGTATCAGCCCAATATAGCAAACTTTCTAATACTTACTTATTGTGACGTCACTAAGGGGTCATCTACAATTGTCATATGAAATCGTATTTTTACCAAAATTGTTACCTAAAATGGCTCAAATGATTCTTTTCTGGTTAGCCGAACACATGCAGGATGCAAATATAATTGCTAGTAAGCGCTGTAGTACCATTCAACATAAATATGCAAAGTAGAATATCAAGATTTATTTATTTGAAAAGTTCGTTCGTTTTCTGTATGGGAGCGAAGTTACCTAAATGGTTATACCTTTATTATTCCTTGTCAAATTGATTGAAATGAGGTATTATATATGCAACATAAACTGCGATACCGGATATTAACAATGGTGTGCAGGGGTCAAAGGACACTTCCGGTAACGTGACCGGAACCGGAAGTTGTCACAAGACAGGTGGTTCCCCTTGTCGGAAGTAGGTCAATAAGAACCAATTTAGCCTGTCGATGTTCAAAAGAGTCAATTTAGCCTTTACATCATGTCAATGGTTAAAGTACATTTCCGGTCACGTGACAGTAAACATGGAAAAACTCGGATGTAAGATGAGGACCCGGATGTTAAATCACAGTTCCTGGATGGAAGACGGAGGAACGACGGGGAAAACCCACTAGGAAACCCGGATGTTGACAAGGTCCGGGATGTAAAATTCACTGCCCACACATACACACACACACGCGCGC
Organism: Hanleya hanleyi; assembly: GCA_036873755.1. Classification (NCBI taxonomy): domain Eukaryota; kingdom Metazoa; phylum Mollusca; class Polyplacophora; order Lepidopleurida; family Hanleyidae; genus Hanleya; species Hanleya hanleyi. The sequence goes on from JAVTVY010025597.1 coordinate 23,736, forward strand.
GCGCGCGCGCAATGCGACTCAGTCGTACACCAGTACATCTCGATCCTCGACTTGGGGGTAGTTGAACTGAGTGTGCTAAATGTAGATCACCACCTCGCGTGCTATAAAAGGGAGCGGCCTGGCCGTTTCATCAGACACTCTGAGACAGCGGGAACTCCCACCCATCTCACGAGGGCCGATGATGATGATGATGTCGCCCTAATTCAACACTCAAATTCCGACGACAAGACCGTGGGCCAGATTTTGTACGACGTGGAGGACAAAGTACACTTCGCGGACGAGCCCATAAATGTTCCTAGTGATCTCTTACAGGACGCCCATCCAGTGAGTGACATCTATCAGCGCCATCGGCCCATGATACAGCACTGTTTCCACTGTCATCGCCCTATTCAAGACATCTGCAATTTCCGACTGACCGTCCTCGCCCGTCTACGCAGGAAGCCATCTTCAATGACCAACGTACGGCCTTCAAATTAAATCTCGCTTTCGGGTAAATCTTACGTCATAAGATGACGGATCAACTGTGCTATTTCTATTCCAGTGCCAACAACCAAGTGTACGACCATCCTTTCACCAACATTGACCGGGCGTCGCTAGAGACGATGCTGGAGAAACTGGACACCGTGGATCCCTTGGAATGGGCAGAACGTCAACGCCCCAACACCAAGAGGACAGTGGAGAGGGTCACCAATGTTACGTTCTTCGTGGCTAAACTGGTCAACCCTCTCGCCTGAATGCGTCACCCGTGCACTAATGAATAGCCTAACATGCCGTTTATACTCTCTACGTCTACATGCTGATCGTTGACTTGAGCTCAGTAAACACTTGTACCTACTGTGACGGTGCGTTAAATAATAAAACATGATGTTTGATATTTCAATTTGTTTTGTTGTGAACATACCCAGGGCGGCTCCCCCAGCCTGGGTATGATGTAACATTGGGGATAATAAACTGTATAAACATTGCTGAACTTGTTGTTATTCACGACAACCGCTATCCGCTATACTTGGATGAAATATATACCCCGATGTGATATAGTGCCTTTGCACACTTAGGAAACTTCCCTTTTACTACTACTCCACAACTGCACATGTGCAGAATGACGTCATTTCCACGACCCAGCCCCTCCAATCGAAGTCACGAGTGCTTCACATTGATACCTCTCCGATTATAATACAGCACAGATAAGGTATAATACTGGACCGATATGATATAATACATCAAAGATATGGTATAATGCATGACAGTCCAGTTATAGTCCGTGGGCTGAGTAGGCGATGGGTGGGAGTTCCTGATGTCGCAGAGTGTCTGATGAAACAGCCAGCCCCTTCCCTTTTATAGCACGCTAGCTGGTAATCTATTTTTAGCACACTCAGTTCAACTACCCCCAAGTCGAGGACCGAGATGTATTGCGCGCGCGTGTGTGTGTGTGTATGTGTGGGCAGTGGGTTTTACATCTTATATCTCGGACCTTGTCAACAACCGGGTTTCCCAGTGGGTTTTTCCCGTCGTTCTTCTGTCTTCCATCCGGGTACTGTGGTTTTACATCCGGGTCCTCATCTTACCTCCGAGTTTTTTCCATGTTTACTGTCATGTGACCGGAAATGACCTTTAACCATTGACATGATGTAAAGGCTAAATTGACTCTTTTGACCATTGACAGGCTAAATTGGTTCTTATTGATCTACTTCCGACAAGGGGCGCCACCTGTCTTGTGACAACTTCCGGTTCTGGTCACGCGACCGGAAGTGTCCTTTGACACCTTCGCACCATTGTTAATATCCGGTATCGCAGTTTATGTTGCATATATAATACCTCCTTTCAATCAATTGGACAAGGAATAAAAAAGTTATAACCATTTAGGTAAGTTTGCCCCCATACAGAAAACGAACGAACTTTTTCAAATAAATAAATCTTGATATTCTACTTTGCATATTTATGTTGAATGTTACTTCAGCGCTTACTAGCAAATACATTTGTATCCTGCATGTGTTCGGCTAACCAGAAAAGTATCATTTGAACCATTTTAGGTAACAATTTTGGTAAAAGGATTTCATATGAGAATTGTAGATGACCCCTTAGTGACGTCACAATAAGTAAATATTAGAAAGTTTACTATATTGGCCTGATTCTCCGGCTCATGTTGAATAAAAAGATACCCTATTTCAATCAATTGGACAAAAAATAAAAAAGTTAGGAACATTTTAGCAAAACCACCCCTACTATTCATTGCATAAGTAACATAGTGCTAAGTTATTTATCCATGTTAGTGCTAGTTTACAACATTGGAAATATTTTAATGTATTGAAGCACAACATACAAATACAAACAACATATTAAACCAGATTATATAGATAATGTTGCAGAAATATGACTAGTTATCAGTATTGCTTGTAGTTAGTCAATTTTGACATTTTTTTCGTGAAATTTGGAGATGGCCCCCTACTGACGTCATAATGTTGACATATTAGAACGTTTGCTGTTTTGGACTGATTCCTCCATTTATGCTGAATAAAAAGATACCTCATTTCAATCAATTGGACAACAAATAAAAAAGTTAGGAACATTTTAGCAACCCCACCCCTACTATTCATTGCACAAGTAACATAGTACTAAGTTATTTATCCATGTTAGTGCTAGTATACAACATTGGAAATATTTCAATGTATTGAAGCACAAAATACAAATAAAAACAGCATATTAAACCAAGTTACATAGATAATGTGCAGAAATATGACTAGTTATCAGTAGTGCTTTTAGTTAGTCAATTTTGACATTTGTTTCGTGAAATTTGGAGATGGCCCCCTACTGACGTCATAATGTTCACATATTAGCACGTTTGCTGTTTTGGGCTGATTCCTCCATTTATGCTGAATAAAAAGATACCTCATTTCAATCAATTGGACAACAAATAAAAAAGTTAGGAACATTTTAGCAAACCCACCCCCTTACCGTAAACGCAAAATAAAGGCGTTAGGTGCAATTTTTAACTTCTCTGATCTGCCAGTTCATCCCAATATCTCGCGTGTTAACATATATTTTCTTCTTCGGCACATTCCAAAGTACTAAAAAATCATAGTTTCGGAGAGTGGTGGGGGCGAGGGGAGTGCAAGGTGGGCCTAATCAGCCCACGGACTATAAATTATAAGCAAAGATATTTGACAATTATACAAATTTTGATGAACGACTAGCTCAACATCTGTATAAAAGAAGATCCTATGGGCTTCAATATACTTTCCAACAAACTAATCAATGTTGCAAAATGCTGAACAGATGCGATGGAAAACAATTAGAGGACATTAGAAAATACACTTGGTAATCATGAGAAACATGTAGATGTATGCTTAATTTTGTACCTCAAACAAATATGACGATGGATACGAATTTGTCATAGGCAACGACCCAGAATCCATCGTATTCTCGGGTCTGAATATGATGTGCCGAGAGAAGCTTTCATATGGTTGCTTTTTAGTCGCCAGACGTCGTCAATTTTTCCCACCTCTTTCATATCGCTCCAATTTATTACCTGTATATGGTAGGATTCTGCTCGTGGACTGTTAGTTCCCGAGGCCCGCCCTCTGTACATGTCACTCGACAAATATATGTAGGTTTCTTGTTTTGGCGGGAAGTTTAAGCCGTACGACGTCTGGCATTGCAGGTTGTTGTTTTTTTTTGTATTCTTGCATTCACCTTTTTTAACCATATTGGGGCGTTTATTCCATCAGGCGTCCTCATTGCTCATCCATTAACATCAGATGAGTCATTTGTTTGAGCTGATCTGTCATCACAGTTCCCGAGCTACCGTATCAAATTCCAGTTACGACCGCGAATCCATCGAATTATTGGGTCTGAATGCGATGTGCGAAGGGAAGCTTCCTGCAGAGTAATACGGTTGCTTTTTTAGTCGACAGGCATCATCAAGTTTTCCCACCTCTCCAACTACTATTGGACTCAAATGGCCCTCGACTTATGCCCTCTTATAATTAATAATTGATTTGCCCATTGGTAAAGGAAAATATAACACCCAGCAAAAATAGGTGTTTAACAGTGGCGTAACAGGCTTGGAAAGAATTGGGGCGAATTTATCCAGTGCCGGGTGCTAATACAAATATGTGGGAGCTCTCTTTCACAAATATTATGTATCCAGTCAGATTTGCGAAATTGAAAAACAAAAGGAAATTTATTTGAAGACAGGCGGATAAACTGATTACCTTATTCTTGGAACCTAAGTCAACAATTGATTTGACATTCATTAGATAGCCGTGCATACCAGACAAAGTGTTACGTTAAGACAGTTGCTCTAACCCTCTTTCCGCTCCAAATCATATCAGCTTAGTTATCTCAGTAGAAACAATAATGCACCTTTTTCAAAGCATCATCAATTCAATGTTGAACATGACAGTTTTGCCGTTTGTCTCTTTGAATACTCAGCCACGTACGGTTTAACCTTTCCAGGCCTGCGACACTATTTATTTTCGTTACACCTCGGTGTAGAATGCCGAAACTTTCCATACGACATATCTGGGGCAACTTCGTTTTTACCGATTATTTTTCTTCAATTTTTTCTCTGAAACACTAATAAATATGATCGAGAATAGTTAGTTGAAGCAAAATAAATTACTGTTATGCCCTCTTAGGCAAGTACAATTCCAAAAATGGAGAGAAAAGACAGAAAAGTAACTTTCTGATTTTACCCATGATCCTATGTACCTAGGATTGTGCAAATAATCCGAAAATGACACCAATAAGATTCGGGAAAATTTCAGCCCTCTGCAGTTTGTTTATTTCGTGATATTCAAACTTTTTTCAGCAAATAAGTAACAAGAGCAACAACAGGTTTAACCACTTAAACCTATTTGGCGTGGGGTCATCTGGTGAGGGAGGGGAATTATGCTGCCTTAACGCCAAATAGGTTAAGTAGTTAATAGTAGTTGTTGCTGTTACTTATTTGCTGGGAACAATTTGAATATCACGAAATTAACAACCCATAGCGAGCTTAAACTTTATATATAATACCGTGGAAATCATTTCAAACGGTGATTATGAGCGCCTATTTTATAACACTATAAAACCCATTTGAATAAAAAATTCAAAGCGAAATCTGTGTACCAAAAATGGGCAAAGCTCAGAATCGTTTTTAAACATGTTTCTTGCAAACGTGAAATTGAAATGTGAGCTTTTGTAAAATGATTTTCGGAACGAAATTAAAAAATGAGGTAAGCCAATGTTGTATTATAGGAATGTAAAAGTTCAAATATTTTTTATATTTAATTTAAAATTTATAAGCGAGTGCCTCTATATTTTTCGCTATTCTTAAGGCTAGATTGCTGAACAATACAACACCTTACACAATATATCTTTGGGTCAAGCTCTACTAGACAATGTAAAACAAAATCCAAGTTGGCCTTCGAAATGACGTCACAGTGACGTCATATTCATAAAGAATTATTTTTGGACGAATTTTTTGGTCAGAATTTGTTATTTGCGTGTTTTCTTCGCAAAAACTGCATGATAAATTAGTAAATAATAAATCTGATGTGAAGTAAAATACCTTTTGTCCGCTTTTCATAGCAGAAAAGCAGAAATTTTAAAGAAAATAATAATGAAAACACCACTTTTCTGTTATCCCACATGGTCGCCATTTTTAATTTACCCATGATCCTCTGCTTGGAGGTTATGCAAATACGTTCAAAATGACCCCAATATGATAAACTACAAAGTCACGGAGTGTCAGCTCTAAAGTTTTTGTCGTTTCGGAGATAGGAGGGGAAAAAACAACAGGAGGGGCGGAAAGTGCCTTCACAGGCCAGGTAGGGTTAAGTGCACGAAGATCTTGTAACCTTCCCAAGAGCAGTAGTTTTCTTTTGAAAATCTCTAACATCTATATCGAATTTGTCTCCAAATGATAATGCATGTGAAGGAAATATATCGAAATCAAAACCTATAACGTCAATGCGTGATATTTCGAAATCCCTAAAACGTCGCAATGTGATATTTCAGGTAAAGATATTTTCAACATCTGACAAACAGGTATACCGAATTCCAGAGCCCTGGGATGAATACGATAAATATACACTGTAATCCAGGAGTCTAGTTCGTCATTCAATATTCTGACGTCGTCCATTAAGTCCAAAGGTCCAATTCATATAATAAAATTAGCACCAAATTAAAAGAATAAATATACCTAAAACTAGGTTAGTTTCCTGCAAGTGAGAAACGGTCAACAGTTTCCAATTATACTGGCAAGACATCATGATGTTAAATAAATTTAATTTCGGATCGCTGATCAGTATACTTAATCCATATGGTTCTCGTTATATATCTAGAGTACGTTTTATCTGAGTCACGCTTTGATGATGATTGTTCATATGAGCACTATAAGGATCTTGAAATACATGGGTTCATACGTCCATTAGCCCCGGGTTAAGCAGAATGAGACAAAAGTTGGCCATAGATCTTGCACGCTACACTCGTATTTGCAATCAGCCCGTTTGATAAGTTTCTGAAATAATGTTTTTTTACGCTGATTAAATTCGTCACATTTAGCACAGGATGTAGCAAATGCTACTAAGCGAGATATGAATGAAACTGGTGAAATTATATTGTGAAAGAGCATGATAGAAAAAAACCGTTTAATTTTTACATCTCCGTTGGACGTTACGGTAGGATTCATATTTAAAACTACAGTCACATTATTTACTATAGGACTTTTAAATTATTGTTATCACAAAGAAACTGTCCAATGTTTCCTATTAAACCGAGTAATAATTCAGAACTGACAGTGGTTATATTTTCCCCAATTACCTTGACCCGTTTTCGCCGAGAGAAAACAAGTGTTTTCGTTTCTGACAACCAGCAGGTCAACAAATACTACATAGACCAAAAATAGAAAGATAGATCAAATGTACGGTTACAACTTCCCTGGAAGATAACGCAGTTTTAGACTTTGCTCGTGGACCATGATTCAGGATGCATACAAACGGGATAACTTCCTGCTAACTTACAAAGAACAAACATGACAGAGAAACCATATCATATAGGTGAGCAGCTGCGGTTATTGAAAATATAGCAAATATTTGATACACAATCTACAATTTCAGTCATTCATTGAAATCATGGAGCCTGATGATATCATTATGGAACTATGAACAATTTACGAAGAAACACTTTTTCTGATAACTTGATATTGCATCTTTATTTGCGTTCGTTGGTTTCTGGAGTATGTGTCTCCAATGGAATGCCAGTGTATTATATAAAGAAACATTTTACAATTATAACTTTCCTACATCATAATGATTTTGATGGGAGAATCTGTAAAACAAACTGACCAAATAACAGGAAACACAAGGCCTTTATCATGTTAAAATATGCATTAAAAAGATAAATATTTTAAGTGAACCATGTGATGAGTCAGATAAGCACTGTTGTCTGATTACTATCATTAATCAAAATCCACAACATAATGATCTAATCTGGGAACACATGATCTGGCACGCACGCAATATCTTGTTAATTGAATTAGATAACTCAAACAAACTAGCTTTGAAACATTAAATAATATTTCCTTCTTCCTTGTCATAAGACACAACATTTGAATGTTGTCAAAAATATAACTGACTTAGCAGGTTGAATTTTGTTTTCGTTTTAAAAGAAATGATGGCGGAGATACAGGAGAAGGTAGATGCGTCAACCAATGGAATCGCTTCTTTACCGTGAATATCTTTATCAGTACCAATACGCGCAACTGACCCAGAAACCCAGCAAACTGTGACATAATACTTCGAAACTGTGACACTCCAAATATATTCTGATATTCTCTTACTTTTTGCTTGTTTTAATTGTGAAGATTCCGACAGGATCGGTAATATATTTTGTTTGTAAAAGTAAGAATTCGCGCAATCAAGTGTGATTCATGAGCGTATGTTTTGGATGGAACAATGGACTGATTCTACTTTAATTGAAGCAACTTTTGTGCAGTAGAATCTTCTTTGAATTTCAAGTCATTTGAGAAGCCTAGATTAGAAATTACAATCATCCAAGGTCTGCCTCAGGTTTTCAAATTCCATCTGGGTGAACATGTCAGGTTTCCATTTCCATTTTCAGTCAGGTTTCCGGTAGGTTTCCGGTAGGAAACCATAGGTTTCCGGCAGGTTTCCAGTCGGAAACCTAGCGTTTCCGGAGAACAGCACTGCCGGAAACCTGCCGGAAACCTGCCGGAAACCTGATTTCCGTTAAGTTTCCGGTGACCGGAAACCATCTGGTGAATGAGTTTCCAAATAGTTTCCGGTGAGTTTCCGGTGCCACAAATGCAATGGAATTAGTATGATAATCATTCAGCAGATTTTATAACATAAAACTGTAACATATAACCTAATCCCGAATCTGGGGTGCCTAGAGCAAAATAATATCAGTCATTCAATAACAAAAAATAAAGTTCTAAAGTTCCATTTTATTAGTGAATTGCTATGTCTGGCTAATTACATGAACATTGAGTAAACACTATACATATATACAAATTACATGAACTAAGCACATGAACGGTATCAGCGATAGAGATCAATAATGATTTCGCATAAATAAAGATGGCCGCCCATCCTTCCCGCCACTCCGAGGAACTGATGTGGTTATACATTGCAGGTCTCTTGATACATCGATTCCGTATACCAAGTTTTGTATAGAACACTTGAATGGTATCCGACATATATATCAATTAAAGATTTTGCATAAATTAAAGATGGCCGCCAAGGTTTCCACCGAATCAGGGAAAATGGTTTGGTCATTCCTTTGAAGTTTCTTGATGCATCGATGATTTATACCAAGTTTCACACTGAACAGTGAAATGGAACCTGAGATACACAACATTAATGGTTTCGCATAAATCAAATATGGCCGCCAAAGTTTTCAACCATTCCGGTCCAGATTCAATAGGGTTCTGGGTCATGAGCATATGAAGTTTGGCCGAGGGGTAAAAACTCATAAGTCCTGGTCGTAGCGGCGACTAATAGCCCAGGATGGAGCTTTATGTGGTACGTGGGTGGTCGTCTTCTGGGTGGGGTGGTCCATTACGGGGAAAAGCATCCGTCTGGCTGTGAGAGAAAGTGACTCTCTGTAGGTGCTATCCAGCTCTTCTTTCACCCGGGCCAGCTTGCTACTTTCCCACATGAATGGCAGTCTGAAATGGTACAAACACAGATATTATTATAAACAAGAATATTATACCTTATTATCACATATTGTACTTAAATGATAAAGTTTTTAAGAATTACCTGTTTATTACAACTATTTCATCATTCTATATTCTTGCTAAATGACTACACTTTCTTAGCATTCTTTTAGTAATTGTGTTGCATATTAAGGTGGTTCGCGCGAGTTTTGAGCTTGTTTAAAGTCATTAGAATTTCCCCAGATTATGTCTTAACACACATAAACCCAGTTCATATGAACAACCTTTACAAGTGTGCTGGAAAATCTGAGAATTTGCTTTCCATTGCTGAAGAGAGTGCTAAACTTGCCCAGAAACAGCTTCTAATTCCTAACATAATAATGTAATAGTTAAAACACTTGACAAACATAAGTGATACTCACCGGAATCTAAAATGACCGTTCTGGTCATCGTTCTTCTCGGGAGAGGTTATCTCTTGGATAAGTACGATCTCTGCTTCTCGGACTCGGTCCTCTGGCCAGTTCACAAGCTGTAGTGCCTTCTTGCGTCTCTTCAGTTTCTGAAACATATGAAAATATTATCAGTGAGTACTGAGTTTTTTAACAATTAACACACCGACGCATTCGCCATACTGTAATAAATAACATTTTCATTCAACATACTTGCACGTGTACGCAAAACATATACAGAAGATGCAAAGAAACATTAACTCAACCTAGCACCCCCACCCCCACCCATCAGGCTCCGATAAAAATGCTGTAGGACACTGAAATTTTCTAACTTTGTAGCCAATTTATGCATCATGAGAAAATCCAAGATGGCGTACACTGAGCCCTTGTTTAAAGTAATGCATTGTACTAGTATTATTTTGTGTCAATTCAACAAAAGTTAAAAAAAACAACAATAATTGACTCTTATAATACATACATCACGGATTCTTTTGGCTTCTTTCGCTGCTTCCCTGTGATGCTCCTTCTTGCCACGGCGTTGTCCTGAATCGTCGTCTCTCATGTTTGCCCACATCTTCTTGAACGCATCTACAAGACCAGATTACAAACAATATTAAGTTCTATTCAGTGAAAATTATTGCCAATCTTGAGCCAGTCTACCAAGCTATGCACCAGAAAATACCTTAAAAAACAAGCATCAATAAATATTGTAATGTAACTATAACAGATAAGCTGACTCCAGCATTTCCATTGGAGTGGGAACCAGGGGAGGGGGCGGGGGGCTTCGGCAGGGAGCCAGGGCCTCCTGACTTGTCGGGGTTGCTCCCATAAGAACCCCATGTTAAAGATATAGGCAAATTTTCCCTTGGGCCCCCTCATTTTGCCTTGGGCTTCCTCACTTTTCAACTCGTTTGGACGCCATTGATACCGTTTGATAATTATGACCTCTGATGAAGTAACTGACCTACTGCACTTTATTTAAATAAAGCAAAAATCACATACGTAACCTGTACTTACCAGCAATAGTTGCAATGGACCAATTCCGGTCAGAATATATCCTGCGAACTTCTCGCTGCACTTTCATGACAGTAGCCTCATTGTCCTCAAATCTGTAATAATATAAAACAAAAATTATTAATTGTGTGTAGATAAATGTTGATTCATAGATAGATAGATTCTTTATTGCCATGAATAAGATAGGTATCATACATAGCGCCACATGTGGCAGATAAAAAGAAAAAACAATTACAGATACAGGGTACCGGTACATTAAAATAAGTGTTACATATATATATATACATATAAAAATATAAAATAATTATGTAATGTAATTGTATACACAACACTTTTATAGATCCTTATTGGTGCCTGAAGAAATGCCTGAGGGACAGACCATTCCTTTATCTGATATAACTGCATTGTGTTTCTGATTATCGTACTGACCTTGTGAATGACAACACAAATGAAGGATCTTCTTGCAGCTTCTTTACTACAGTCTTGCAGGCTTTCTGAAATACAAAGTAAATACATTATAATACAGTATACAGACTGACACTGCAGACTATAGAAATTAGAATCACTGTGCTCTTCTTAACTTAAGTTGAATACACCAGTGTAGTACATGTATTACCATATTTGGAAGTGGAATGTAAACAAATACACAGTTATCCCCCCCCCCCCCTGCTAAGAGGGATTCAAAGTCGTCAACATGCTGGCCGGCAGTGTGTAAACGGTGTTAACTGACAAAGCTATCATCTTGTCATTACGCACCACATTTCCAACAGAACACACTTTATACTTCCTTGATTAACTATAGTGCAAGATACATAACATTACTGCCGCTTTTCCGTGTCTCTGGTCGCTTGTCAACCCTGGACAACTCCAGCGCACCACATGTGAACTGACGAAAGATCATGCAGCAATCCCCCATTGATCTTGGCACACCGCAGCGCCCTCTATGTTTACAAAATATCCCTGTGCGCGTGTATTAGCGGATGCCCAGTTTCTGAGAGTCAAGGCCAGTTTGTGTTCGAGCCAGCTTAAAAACGCACTATATATAATGCAGAAGATTGTTTATGTAACAAAACGAAAGTATATGCAATATCGCGTTGGTGACAATGTCACATTGACATTTACCTGACACTCCAAAGGGACATCCATTCGTCGTCTTTTCGGTGTTCTCTCTTCTGCCGAGGAAACCGGAATGGCCTCTCATTTACGCTTCAGGCCAGTGCCCTCCCCTTGCAGCTGAAGGAACTTGTTCATGAGCAGACGATACTCCGGGGAACCAGCCGTAGCTATCATCGGATCAGCCATGATGACCAGCAGATCAGAGGGCGATGATTTGATGAACTTGGTTTAGAGGTAGGTAAAGCGATAGTTGTACGAATGAGAGCAGAGTAATCTGAATTATGACTTTCCCTCATGATATTTATACTGTTGGCATCGAGGGAGCTATTGTTGTGGGAGTGTGGTTTCACAGCTGGTTCCCTGGCGTGCACAAGTCGGCCTCAGGTGCTCAGCATGCATTGCAAGTGTTGTAGCGATGACAATGACATTGACAAGTCTTGCTCAATTCAGGTTGAGTATATTTTACATTTATGGTTCAGCAGGACTGACGCCGTCAGGGCCTCAGTATATTGGGGATATTGATATCATTTCCTGTTAGAAGATCCTGCATGAGCCATTGGGGGTATACAGGCTTGCCCATATTAAATGAACAATTGACAGCGTGTGGTCAAACAAACTGAACAGGCTTGTACTTATTGTAAATGGTTGATTTGACGCGACTATTTTCGTTTTTAAAAACTTCAATTTTGTAGGACATGCATAAAACAAATCCCTGTGGGGATTACACAGGAATTAGTAGTAGACTAATGGTAATAAAAAATGGAAAAGGATTTTTTTTTTTTTAATTATAAATTATGCTAGGTGAGTGGGTCAAAATAATTTAAATAAAACACAAGTAAAGCAGTGAATTTCAAATTTTATTTCATTTTTGGACTTTTTCATGCCGGAGGGCCCGTAAAACACAAAAATAAATTGGTGTCGCCTCACAGATGTTAGACGTACAGTCAGTCTAGCAATGCAGAGGGTGTACATCATACAACAACAAATGCATAGAATTTATGAGGCTAATGATCATATGACCTATAGTTATTGAAAAATGTAAATGACACCATATACTATTGATTAGGCACATATTAAAACATGAGTGAAAGTTAACAAGACAACAATTAACACTGTAATAATTAGTCTGTACTTGTCACAAGGGTGCGTGTATACACAGTGTGTATTGTCATTTCACCCTGTTGATTATACCTGCAGCTCTTTCCAGTCCAGCTCTGTCAATTTTGTTTACAATGCTGAGCAGCAAACAGGCACTGTGAGACAATACATATAGGGCAGGTACACTTCCAGAGAATACACTAAATCAGTGTGAGGCCATGTGTGTTCATGGGATGTTTGCTCGCTATAAATCAGATAATAACCATTTAAGAAGCAAAAACATACTGGTATTTTATGCAGGAATGGATTCTTGTCAAAACACTCAACATTTCATGTTGTTCTTTTAGAGACTTCCATGTGTGAATGTCTGAGGAAGGGCTACTGTGGTGGCAGTTCCTGTTTTCCTTTCAATGTGTATTCATCATTTTAACCCCATGGTAGCCCCATCCTTTAAAATCAAAATTGCAGAAAGGTTATACAAGAACATTATGGGATCAACAATGAGGTACATGTACATATAGATTGTATAATGTTGTGTAGTTACAATTACTATTTTAAAACCGCATATGGCATATTTTTTTTAAATAACATGTAAATTTTTCAGAATGGTTTACTTTCGAAATTAGCTTCTGTACATGTGTTGTTATATCCTGGGTGATATGCATGGGCTATCATCCAGGGGAGTTTGAAAGTGTTTAACAGAATGAATGTCTGAAGACACTGATATACATGTATACAAACTTTTCATTGCTGGTGCCCATAGACTGTCAGGAAAATTGCTAAACAGTTATTTCAGGTTACAGGAAGTAATATGTTGGATGGATGGTTAAAATATGGCTGATGCACATAAACTGTACATGTAGTATGGTTGTGTATGGTCATTCTTATGTTGGATCACTGATTCGTGTTTAGCCCTCGGCCATATTGTCGTCGCCATGTACATCCGTACGTCCGTACATGTACGTCCGTCCGTCCGTTACCGCATTTTAGGCAAAACCGCTTGAGACACAACCACCAAATTTTCAACACTTATTTATATAGTGCTAAGTCAGACGCCTATCGAAAATGGCTTCCCTCGGCCCATATTTTACAGAGTTCTGCCCCTTTACAGATTTTTTCATTTCTATTTCTGCCCTATATGCCTAAATGTAACCAACTATATCTGCAGAACTGTGTTCAGTATACATGTAGCTACTATATTTTGGAAACTTGTTTATATTGTTGTATTCTATAAGCCAACAAAGCATTACTCGCCTCGGCTTATGGAGTTATGCCCCTTTCGGATGTAATAATCTTCGATGTTGTTAGTTGTAGCTGAATGTACAAGTTATATCTGCAGATCCGTGTTCGGTACAGCTTATTCGTCTCGGTTCTTATTTTACAGTAGTACTAAGTCAGATGCCAATCGAAAGTGGCGCCCCTCGGCCCATACTTTACAGAGTTATACCCCTTTACAGATATATTAATTTCTATTTCTGTCCTATATCCCTGAATGTAACCAACTATATCTGCAGGACTGTGTTCGATATACATGTAGCTACTATATTTTGGAAACCTATTTATATTCCTTTATTCTACAAGCCGAGAAAGGATTACTCGCCTCGGCTTATGGAGTTATGCCCCTTTCGGATGTAATAATCTCCGATTTTGCTATCTGTAGTTGAATGTACAAGTTATATCTGCAAATCCGTGTTCGGTACAGCTTATTTGTCTCGATCCTTATTTTACAGAGTGCTAAGTCAGACGCCTGTCGAAAGTGGCACCCCTCGACCCATATTTTACAAAGTTATGCCCCTTGACAGATATATAATTTTTCTATTTCTGTCCTATATGCCTGAATGTAACCAACTACCGGTATATCTTAATCATCCCACATAGAACTATCTCTTCCCCAATTCACACTATACATGGGTCTCAACCACTTGGGGAAAGCCGAGGGGTTTTGATTAGATCAATCTCATGTTAAGGTTATCACTACTTTATCATAAGGTACATGTATTATTGCATTGTCAATATTCGTTTATGCAATTATTATACCGTTTCCCCTGATGAGAACCCACGGTGATAAAAAAGAGGTTCGAAACATCGCAACATGATATATCATGGGCGGTGTCGGGTTAACAATGTCACCATGAATATATGCATTCCTCACACATTTTGTAAGTTGTCCCTCTATAGTAGTATATCTTGGAATATTGCATTTACATGTATATAATTATGGGCAAATTACCGGTAACCTGTTTACTTAATAAATGTGATGGTTTTATATCTATACATGTGCTGTGGTTCAATGTAATTTACACTTCAGGATATGTACACATGTATTTGATCTTTTAGTGAACCAGGTAGAAACCATGTCGGAAACCTAATGGAAACCTGTGGTTTCAGGTGGGTTTCCGGCAGTGGTTTCCGGCAGGTTTCCGGTGAGTTTCCGGTGAGAAATTCACCGGAAACCTCCCGGAAACCAGTGACCTTGACCGGAAACTTACCGGAAACTGGGGTGAATGAGTTTCCAACTGGTTTCCGGTGAACCGGAAACCTAATACTTTCACCCAGTGATTTCTCAGTTGATCTCTACTATATGGTAATGGGGCGTATTCCTCTATTGTTTTGTCTACCAGATGATTTACTAGGTCCACGTACTGTTTAGCTCTAAGCAATGAGCAATTTAGCTTCCAGAAACCGCGTCCCCTCTCAATGTTTGTAAATTGACAGTCTAAGGTTATTGCCGAATGGTCTGTTTTATACCCAGGGATTATATCAGATTTTGTTGGTATATTGAATACAGCCTGGCTTGTTAAGAAGAAGTCTAATCTAGCTTGTTTCCATGGGTTTTTCTATCGCAACGTATATTCGTGTGTTATCCTCCAGCTATCGGCAAATGCGCTTTCTCCCTAAACATTTATTACGACACAGTTTTTCTAGCGTTTGGGTTATTAAGGTGTTTATAATTTTCTATATCTAGGTCTGGGTTCATAACTAAATTTCAATCCCCGCATATGGTAACAGATGAATTTCCGATTTCTTTATATTATTATAAAATGAGGGTTTATCATAATTTGGACAGTAAATATTCGTAACTGGCGTTTCATGTATCTCAACATTCGATATTAAAAATTACATTTTGGATTATTTTCAGTAGAGCTTACTTTATATTCGAAATTATTATTGAATAATTATAATGACTCCGCGCGAATTAGATTTGAAGGGGCTCACCCAGGCGTCCAGTCCCAATTCATTCTTAAGTTTGTTCAATTTTATTGTGTGGGTGTCTTAAAGACATATGATAGAAACACCTTTTTTTCTTAAAATAGTGCAATACATCTAGTCTTTTGGTTTTATCAGCCAATCTTTGACACTTCATAGAAACAATACGTACGTTATCCGCCTTTAATTCTTTAAAAAAGTATCGAGAAACAAGTGCAAGATGTCAGTTTGGCATACATCTGAAGTTGTGTTTGTAGTGAAAATTGCGTTACTGTGAGCATGTGCCTTTGTCCGGTCCTCAAATCGTGGACCGAATTAAAATTGGTCTGATGGTTCCATCTTGCTCCATAAATTCAACAGATTCATTTTGCGATGTTTTATGACATAGTGTTAACCGACAACATAACCCGTCATTTCGCCAGCATGTGGTGCATCAATTTAAAGAAATATCGTAAAATGTAAATGCTGAACGTTGGAAGAAACGAGATTAAGTTTAACAAGTATTTCGCTCTCGTATTCCTATATGTCATAAATCCATTTGCAAAGCTGGAATACGAAAGCGATATCGCGCTTTTCATCTTTCTACTTTCAATTTCGAGATGGAAATCTGAAATACGGGGGCGATGTCGAGCTTTCCATCTTTCTACTTTTAATTGTGCAAGATAGAAAGCTCGAATATGAGAGCGATGTAGAGATTTCCTCTCTTCTTACCTAAAATTTTGCAAGATGGAAAGCTGAATTCTCTTGTGTTAAACGGACTCATGTACTCGCCATGCCCGAATGTGACACACTTTCTCTTCAGAATACGGCTTGGCGATGTCATAGATCTGTTGATATATTGCAAATATAATTGTATTTTACAAGATAGGATGCACGTGTGATTCTTTACATGCGTCATGTCCATGTTGTTGTTGTTGTCATCCAATTAGTCAGTGTTATTTTGGTAGTTGAACTCCTAGGGTTGCGCTAAGCTAAATCTCTGTTATACATAAATCACTCTGTACTAACGCTTGTTACTGTTTAGTTACATGTAGACGCTGCGGTCAGACATTCGGAAGTAAATACAACAGGATTATATACAATTTAAATAAAGACACTGATTGACTATCTAAGAAGCCCTGGGTGACCTTCATGTTTCTGTCTATATGTAGTTTTGTAGAATGGGAAACTGTTAGCCGTTGTGTTGTTCTTCTTGCTGTTATTGTTGAGTACCCAGGGCCCACCTGAGTTACAAAATGTTTGACTTTTATAGTGCTGCAATTAAGTTAGTTTAGTTTTCATCTGTATTGTATTGCTCGGCTTAATTCTACATGTT
This sequence comes from Hanleya hanleyi, assembly GCA_036873755.1. Lineage (NCBI taxonomy): Eukaryota > Metazoa > Mollusca > Polyplacophora > Lepidopleurida > Hanleyidae > Hanleya > Hanleya hanleyi. The sequence continues at coordinate 41,098 of JAVTVY010025597.1, forward strand.
TATATGTTAGTGTTTTTTTGTATATATATTGGAATCATTCCCCTCAGACTCGCGAAAGAAAGTCGAAAGATGTTGTGTATTCATGTAAAGTTTCAGATAAAACCGTGTATTTGTATGTAATACATGCCTTTGTCATATGAGCAATTCTCTGGAGGAAGTATATATTTGTATCGTTATACTCATTTACTGTGTTACTGTGTTGGGTGACAGTAAGATTGTAATTTCCAATAGATCCAAAGTCTAAGTTAATAAATATTGTTTTAGCGCCAAATAGCAGTGTGTTTCTCAGTCGACTGGTCTCGGTATCCCTCCATAAAACCGTTTTACGCCCCAGTGATCACCACCCACTCTTTAGACAGGGGAGCTCTTGTTGGGTAGTGGATTTGTGCGCCAAAAATGCAAATATTGAGGAAATCATTTGTGGGCAAAGACTGGCTGTACACTGTCCGACCTGATGCCTATGCGCTATCACTATACCACAAATTCTCGTAGCCTTTTTATTCCCACATGCCATTCCGAGTTAACATTTCCGTTGGTATGCTACATGCCTACATATAAAGTCAATCTAGTCACATGACTCTTACCGGTATACAAGGATGTTTATGCGATTATAGATTAGAGCAATGTAGATAACCATATCACAAATCTATTTTAATACAAGCCTGAACCCTTGTTGGCTGATAATAACTAATTGTTAACCTTGGGAATTCTGTGGGCAAACTTTCTTGTTTATTATATCATTATGCACTTCGGTCCTTACTCAGTTTTGGTACTTCGAACGGCAATTCAAGCCAGTGACTTAGTTGGCGACTTGATTTCAAGGGCATCTCAGGTTGGTGGTTTTATAATTTTTAAATAACGCAATTTAATTTCACTGTCGTAAAGCTCGGGGCATTTGCTTCCGTAGTTTGATAGATGAATATCATAATAGGTTAATAAATGGAAATATCGTAGTCTTGTATGTGTTATGAGCTGTGTGAAGCTAGTTTGATATTGGATATTGGACCTTCGGCTTTCACAGGTTGTCTTAGACAGGTTAAATATTTGTGAACATTCGTTTGATTTTCATTGGAAAAATTGCCCCTGTTATGGAGTTGTCGCCGATAATCAATCGATACTCACGTTTGACCTCTTTCAAATTATCATGTCTTGCTGACATCATTGAATAAATGATGACCGCTTCCATCTTGAAGGAAACCATATTGCGTTTTTTTTATTTCTATTTCATACACATTTGGAATATATGCTGACTGTCATATGAATTAGGTCTTTCGATTATTGACTCGGAAATTCTTTTTTGGACGACGACTGAATACTGAATGTCGGATCTGACACTTGCTATTATAAATCAGTCAATTTGTCCACGCTCCACAACTTACAATTTGACTATATCTACTTCGTTAATTGAGACAGAATCCCCAACCCATAACTACAGTATTAGAAGTAAGAGTCTAATCAATTATACTTCGAATTTGATTCGTTTTATTTACAGGTTACTGTTTTGGAATTCCTGTAATGTCCAGACAATATCGCATCAGTCATGTTAAAAGCAGTTGGCTTGTATCTACATTTTGTGTTCATTGGGACTACACTTGGCCTCATCGGTCGCCCAGATATGGCTCGTAGATGGAACTCAAATAAAGCAGGCGATATTTCCAGATCTCTCTGGCTATGCTCTGACCACTGCCTTTGTTCGCAAAACCGGTCTGTCTCGTGCAAAGATATCAGCTACGTACCGGAAGTGCCACGGGATACTGAGTGGCTCTCAATGGACCGTTCGTATCTGAAGGTTATAAACAAGAATACAATGGCCAATATCACGAAGTTAACGTTGAAATATCTAGGCCTCACACGCTGCAGAGTGGAGCGCTTGTCGAGTGACTCATTTCTCTTTGTGACATTCGACCAGAACAGAACATAGACTTGAGCGGAAACCGCATACCCCCGGTTGAAATTAAGGAAGTAGTATGTAATCTGCAAGCCACTGGAATTACACAAATAACATTGACAAATATGTCATTGACAAGGATACCACACGGATTTTTAGATTGTCTTTCCGATACTTCAGTAAAATTCCTCAGCTTGGAGGACAACTGGATTGAAAATTTACCCGGAGATGCCCTCTCGGCCGTGTCGAAATTTTGAAACTGGATAGCAACAAATTACACCAACTAAATGTCACAAACGTGACATTTTTAAGGGAATTGTCCCTCAGCCGTAATAGGTTTAAAACCATGCCGCAATTCGCTGACGATGAGGGCAAATAGCTCTGACCCAAGCTGGAGACCTTAGTATTCGAGAAAAACAAGAACTTCTCAAGAGTGACTCCTTCACAGTTCAAAGGATTGGTGTCTTTCAAAAAATTAAGTTCACGATCAAACAATATTCATAATCTACCAAATAATTTGTTCGGCGAAATGCCAAAGTTAACGGAGGTAAACATTGAGGGCAACAAAATAAAATATATTAAACAGAATGCGTTGATCAGCGAATCCCTTGAAATATTGCGGTTGGGATCTTTGCACTTCACTTTCAAATACATAATGCAGGACTTTGATGTCTTCAAGGGTTGTCCAAATCTTAGAAAACTATTCTTGAGTAACAATGACCTAAACGAGGTAACCAAAAACCAACTCAGACAAATATTTGCGCCCCTTCAGAAATTAAATCATCTAGATCTTGGAAACACCCAATTACATGTCATTCCGCGTACCTTGTTTGGAGCACTGCCATCTTTAGGTGTTTTAGACTTATCTGCTAACAGGATTTCAAAGTTGAAATCCAGATATTTTATCAATGCTACACAGTTAACTGTACTCAATTTGAACGGCAATCAAATCAATGTGGTGAACGAGACTTCATTCCCTCAAACTTTGCTTTCGCGATTGAAAAAACTGAATCTCGGCCTGAATCCATTGTCATGTACTTGTGGACTTGTCTGGTTCAGGAAATGGATAAATGAGACGAATATCGACCTGGGCGATATGAATCAGTATGTTTGTGCCAGCCCCCCTAAATGGAGAAAAATACCATTACTGCAGTTCAACCCCACCGACCAAGATTGTAATGAGGAACAAGGAAACATATTTATCCCTATTGGTGCATCGCTAAGCGGCCTGGTTGCCATAGTAATTATAGCTGTGATGATTGGCCTCAAATACAAAAATCATATTCGCTATATTTACCTCCTGTGTCCATCGAGGTTGAATCAGTATACTGAACTTGATGACGTCACTCTTTACTGCTATGATGCCTACGTTGTGTATAGCCCAGAGGACCAAGACTGGGTGATGGACAAACTCGTACCCCGGGTAGAAGAACAAGAGGGGTATAAACTATGTCTCGTCGACAGAGACGTCATTTCACGTGGCTATGTAGTCGATGATCTCCTGGAAAAGCTTATATCAAAAATAAACTTCTTTATATGATCTCCATTATTTGAAATATGTCACAAGGAAGTAATTCTCGGGAAAACAGAAACTGCAATGAATGCTACCAAATTATAAAACAAGTTACACACCGAGGTTAGTACACCGGTCAAACTCTCATTTATCGGTTGCAACAATACATGTTTGGTCGAAAATAATGTTATCGTACAATGATGAAGGTATGCTTCTATATCATTATTATTCAGATCAAATCCAGTTGATGTTTCATTTATTCCGGGTCCGATACTAGTCAGATATATTCAATCATCATTCAAGATTATTCCATTATATATTCATTAATTATATAGATAAATGAAACGTTTTGTTTCAATTGAATTCTGGAAATATCAGGACAAGGATATATCGATTAAAAGCAATAACATGAAAACATCTTTTAAAAGAAAATCCGTTCACTGGATTCTATTTTGGACAACAATATACATATACGACGAGTGCCACACTCTCATCGCCTGAGAAGCTCAGAAACGCCCAAATTAGTGGCAGCAAAATACGAACGTATAGCAATCGGGAATTCCTTCGAGTAACAATCTCGAAAACCAGGACGTTTCGATCGAGATAGAACCGAGAGCAAACCGGGAGACGTCGCCAGGTCTCCCGGTTCTGCCCTTCCGGTTTCAGGCGTGAAATTTCACGATTCATCTTGAAGGCATCGAGAAAGTGCTTTGAGTAACTTGACGTGACGCCTAAACGCTGCAGGGTTTCGTTTTCTTTTGACAGACAGTACTTTTCAATCACACAAAATACTCCAGTTTACTAATTCGTTGAAGGCTGTTTGAAATTGCACGCAATCTGTTGTTCCCTTAATTTCTGTAATACACTTGGAATCATCTGCGAATAGAGCTACCTTTTTTCATTACTCACCACAGTCCTGCATTTACATATAGTAAACACAATAGAGGTGCCAAGATAAATGATGTTCACCCAGTGTCATATATTTGTGTGGTAATTAATTTCCGTGTTTCACTACACCTAATATAGTATACTCAATAATAATATAGTATACTCAATAATAATATAGTATACTCAATAATAATATAGTATACTCAATAATAATATAGTATACTCAATAATAATATAGTATACTCAATAATAATATAGTATACTCAATAATAATATAGTATACTCAATAATAATATAGTATACTCAATAATAATATAATATACTCAAGTAGCATGGTAGATATACCCCATCTACTAATTCAAAATTTAATTCAATTCAGATCCTTTATTGTATAAACATCTAAAATGGACCGAAAACATGGAGGGGGAGACAACTCATCCCCAGAACATTAAGATCAACATTTAATACTGTCACAGAAGCTACCAATATATAGGGGAGACTACTCGTACAAGTAGTCAATTTTATGTTTCCCAATACTTTTATCAGAAATGAACATCTGCTTATAGGATATATGACTAGAATACAACGGGATGCGATATAGAGAACTAACATGACTGATGACTAGAAACTTTTACTGTTACCGTTTTTCGTTTTTCAAAACAGTTGTAAATATACTTTGCAATTAAATTTGAAGTTTCTAATGGTGTAAATAATCAAAATGATGTAAATATTGAACTTGATCATAAACCTGCGCAATATCGAAGCATTTTGTTTTCAACTGGACAAGTTTCTTTTACATTACCGGTTCATCTCTGTGATTCATTACTGTCCGATCTGTGAAAAACATTCATTGGTAAACAATTCACGGAAATATTCGGATTTGAATCGAACGAAAACGCGCTTTTTCTCACAGTTGGTGACATGAAGAAATACAAGAAGGGGTTGATGGCACTATTAAGGAAAATCAGGCCTATTGTGAGAGTTCCAATGGTAAAATCCGACGGTGGTAGTTGTACATGGAACGTAAAGACAATCATCGCGAAGATATTCGAGGGGGTCCAGGATAAAACAAAGATTGACGTCATTGCCAACACAGCTCGTCCAGAAACAGTTCTTCTCGGAGTTTCGTTCTCAGAGTTGACCAATCTCTTGCCAAGCTTATAGACTTTAATTCCATGGAATGTAACGACGACAATCAGAGGGATGAAGAAACAGAGAATGCAATATACGATGATGTAAACTCCGCTATTATTCTTTATGATACACGAAATCTCGGTGGCATTATTTCTGAAAGTACCTCGTCCTGTCCAGAGCATTGCTGTTGAATTGCACGCATACAATAGAATCCATAGAATAACACATAACCACGCCACCTTCTTGGCTGTCAAATGGCGTCTGGCAAAGAACGGCTTTACAAGAGTCAAGTAACGTACCAAAGAAAACAGAGCCAAGTGGTAAGCACTGAGTCCCGCCGTCGAATATATGTTGATAAAGTACAGTTTGCAAATTGCATCCAGAATGTCGGGTATAAATACCAAATACCAGCTAAAACACACACATGCATCTGCCAACGCCAGACTTAACAATATAATATATGTAGGGGACATCCGTAGACTTTTAAGTCGTAAAATAGTCAGGATAAGAAACAAATTCCCAATTATACCAATGCAACACACGATGTTGATACAAATGTTGAGGCCGATGAGAATGTATTCTGTTTGGCTGTTGAGTTTGGTATTGTTGGAATGACTGCTCAAATTATTCACAATCTCGTATGGGGCAATGCCGACAAGCTCTTCTCCGGGGTCTACGTCTGTCACGTTCAGCATATTTCGTTGCAAATGGTGAATAACTGTTCCTCCTGTGAATGCTTAAAGGCAGATTTTACCTTCAAATTTTGACATTTTCAATCGTCTTTTCATGATAAGATTGAGTCACCGTTTGATGAACAGATACAATCTGGTCTGTAAAATCGGGATGACGTCGATTATTAGCACAGATATAGACACACGTATTTTCCTTGAATATTGGGTTTTCTTTCTTGGCAGGTTGAATATTACCAACCATGAACTTATACATTTGTAACGGTTACCCGTTTGTGTATAGAACAGGTTGAATAAGGACCGTGTACTACCGCTGGAACGTAGAAGAACGACCTTGACCCGTGTCGTCACATCGAGCAAGACGGATCTCGGAAATGCATGCACCTGTATTTCTCGTTTACCAGAGCGAGTTGGAGGCTGATATTTGATAATTACGTCGGTTATCAATTATGGTTTGTTCTTCTATAGCCAGATTTCTTCAGCGAGGTCTATATAAACGGTTCGGGAAAGTGTGGTTTAAGTGACAGTAAAGAGGGCGCTGATGTCGTCGACTGTGATTGGCCATGAGTCACGAAGTAGCAGTAGCCCTATATAAGCTTGAGCTGACGTAGAGATCGGGGACAGACAAGAAATAGAGGGCTCAAGAAACACGTTCAGGTACAGCCTGGAACTTATTGATTTTTGGCATAATTTACGGTTGGCCCGTAACGCAGTTGTTTTTTGGCCTGGGAATCTAAAAGCTTGTATAAATCCTGTAGTTAGTTTAACCTGTAAAAACACGCCGATCCAATGAGAATTTGCCGGCTCGCATCTTCAGTGTGGATACGTGTTTGTGGTTATACTAGAGTTTAGGGAACACGTCTGGCTGGCGTTTTGTATGTACATGTAGTCGGGGAATTCTATAATACTGTAACGAGACATGTGTTTGCCTGTAGCACATTTAGGCAACTTGCATGGTCTAACTTCAGTATAAAATAGGGCTTTAGTGTTCGTACCAGTAGGTTGACAATTTCGACAATATTGCTGTGCTATCTCGCTGCACTAAGACTTAAGCCACAATATTTGTTGATCTTTTTGACCGTGTAGCGGTATAGGACAATAATAGACAGGAGTTTCCCTCCCTCCCCAGAAGTATATAACTGCACTAAATACAGAGTTACGACATCCAAGTCTCCTCCTGTTATAATCCTACATCGTATCGTGAAGCCTGTTATTCATCGCTGGAGGCCGGGCCACGCTTTACGGGACGGAAACGGTCGCGGTATTACAGCCGGCGGGCGAGACAAGACATAGGCGGGCGAGGCATTTTCATCGGTAAACATCGATAACCTGAGCCGGCGCTTTGGAGACAGGAAAGGCCGCAAACAGTTATACAGACGGCGTATAGCCGACCATATACAAGTTACAGATACAGCATACAGGTCACATCAGAAAGATACAGCACACAGATTCTACGAGAGGAACGCGTGTATTTATCACACGTTAAATAAAGAAATACAGAGCACAGATTATACAGTCAAGAAAGCCACAGACCACAGATCCATACAGGGAAGAAATGCGTATTTATCACGCATAAAGACCGTTGCAGGTGGGCTCACTTTTACCGTTGTAAAAGTAGTAACAGAACATACAGATTCCAATAGGACACGTGTATTTATCACACGTTGCAGAAGACGGGCTTCCTTTCACCAATGTAAAAGTGGTAACAAGATTTACAGACAGTAAAGAGAAGCCAAGGCACAGCAAAGGCAGATTTCTGAAACGTCGGTTAGACGTGAAATCTGCAGGGTCGCTAACTACAGACTTACGGACAAGCCAAGGCACAGCACAGACAGATTTCTGAAACGTCGATTAGACGTGAAATCTGAACGTACCGTACGATGTTTCATCGGTACCAAATGAAAGAGTAATAGCACATTATATCCCCATGTAACTGTCCTGACGGGCACGGAAGTGGGCGTGATACTTACCTGAGAGATCGTCGTGAAGTCGTGTAGTCACAGACGGGGCTATAGACGGGCCGCAGCAGCCGTAAGGGTTGGGACGCCGGGCTATACTTACCTGTGCGGGAAGCAGACTGGTGAGCTGACGAGTTACGGTCAAGCTCCGACGACTGGGGGTGAAGTACACGCCGAGTTGCCACGTCTCTGGAGAGAGCGTTACCGCCGTAACGTTCCAACGGGCCGTGACGTTTCAGCGACTTGGTGCTATATCGGGAGAGAGCGTCACTGCCGTGACGTTCCAACGCCTGAGGGTATCCGTATATCTGGAGAGAACGTTACCGCCGTAGCGTTCCAACGGGCCTTGAAGTTTCAACGCCTGGGCGACGTATCTGGAGAGAGCGTTATATCCTTACGTTCCAACGACCGGGTGCCATTCCTGGAGAGCGCGTTGTATCCATAACGTTCCAACGACGGAAGAGAAGGGCCAGCAGCCAGGCCGCCCTTATCCCCAGAAGAGAAGAGCCAGCAGCCAGGCCGCCCTTATCGCGCATTAAAGCACTATATCAACTATAAAGTTATATGCATACACTCTCATATATATATTATTACCATATAACATCAAGTTTAAACTGCATACATCCTCTTCTCTTATCCACATATACACTAGGGATACGTTAACTCTATATGCACACACTCTCTCAGGGGCACGTATCCGTGAACCTTACGTGCATACACCAAGTGTATGTATCCGTGAACCTTACATGCACACCCCAAGTGTGTGTATCCGTTAACTTGTGTGCACACATCCTCTTACATCACGTGTATATATATCCATCAAGATTATTTGCAACCACTCTCCTAGTGTCTGTACATATGTGTAAATATCTTAACGTTACGTCTCCTTAGACATTCTGTCTAAGCCACGCGGTTCTACGCTATTATTTGTAACCGTGTATACCATTTGTGCAGAATATACCATAATAGACCTTTACATGAGCGTCAGTCATCCTTGTAGGGTTGTGATCATCTCTTCGAGCCCCGGATCTCTACTAGTGAAGGGGTTAACGACGGTGACGGCCAGAATGCCAGTGGGCAATCCCGGTTATTGATTCGTTTTCTTCTAAACACTACGACTGGTCCTGCTCGTACACGTTACACGGTTGAAAACTGGTGGCAGCGGTGGGATCTGGCCTGATCTACAACAGAAGAGAACAACCGACTACTAGAGATGACCGACATCGACGTGCGACAATGCCATTAACCATGAGTTTCCAAGCGACACCACTGAGACGTCCGGACATGGCGGTTCTACGAGCTATCCTACAGGGAAGGGAGCGATCGACGATGGGGTCACCTGGTTCAGCGACTTTGGCGACGACAGAAGATGTGAGTCCTGTGGAAGCACCGCTTGACCTGTCCATGCCTGCCATCGTCGAGATCGAGACCCCGTCGACTATCCGAATGCTACTAGAGGGCCTCAGAAGCTTACAGACAGAGATGCGGACGATACGGGCGACCTTCAATCAGACGACGATGGGAGCCCCAGCGCACACGTCCACGCCCAGGGCCGAAGAGGGTACTACCAGAACCCCCATAGACCAGCCTGTACGGGAACAGACGATTTGCGACCGGGTCGCAGAAGGGCACCATTCAGCGGATGATACCAGTAGGGGAGCCACAGTCCCGACCATCCCTGTTTCCCGTAAGACGTTGGTTAAGGCTTCGACCTACGATGGAAGTACGCCCTGGAGAGATCACCTGGTACATTTTGAATATTGCGCAGCCTTAAACCAGTGGACGCTGGAAGAGAAGGGACAGCACTTGGCCGTATCCCTGCGGGGGCCAGCACAACAGGTTCTCTCCAGTCTGAAGATGAAACCAGGGGAGGCAAACTTCATCTGCCTACGTGATGCCTTGGAGAGACGCTTCGCACCCCCTAACCAAACAGAGCTGTATAAGTCCAAGCTGAAGTCCAGGCGACGACTGAGGGGAGAGGATCTACCAGAACTGGGCCAAGCTCTGGTGAGACTCAGCCAGATGGCCTACCCAGACGCCGGTGATGAGGTCCAAGACACCCTGGCCCGTGACCAATTCTTTGAGGCAATTGAAGAAGACTTACGGTTCAAAGTCTGGCAGTGCCGCCCGAAGTCCCTAGACGAGGCTGTACATGCAGCAGTGGAAGTAGAGGCCTTCCAAGACGCCCAGCGGCGACGTCCCGACCCCACGGCAAGAGCCGCTGCAGGAGAAGACATCCCGGCTGACGTTCCTGAGGACGATGAGGACTCGCAGGCCCGACTTCGAGCCGAGATTGCTACCCTGATGGAAGAACTTGAGAGGCGCTTCCCAAGAGAGAGACGCTCAAGTTCAAGGCGGGGGCAGAGGACGAGACGACAACCACGCCGGGGATGTTGGAGGTGCGGAGAAGACGGCCATTTTAGGGCGGCGTGCCCTAGACGTTCACCCTCCCCGCCCCCGAGACGACCGCCCGGGCCCGGGAATCCACCGAAGCCCCAGGGACCCAAGCCTGCGCTTCATAACCAGGGAGAAGCGGGGATATACCTACCCGCGTCCATCGGACCGGTGAAAGTGATGTGTTGTGTGGACTCCGGAGCATCTATCTCCTTGATCAGCCGCCGGATATGGGAACAGCTGGACCCAGATGTTAAACCAGTCCTTCGAGACTCCCGGTACCAGTCCATCAAGGTGGCTGACGGTTCCCATATGCCTTTACTCGGAGAGGGAGACTTCAGGATATCGATCCAGGGGACGGTGTGGAAGCACACGCTGGTTGTGGGAGACTTGTCCATTGACGCCATCTTGGGGTACGACTTCCTGTATCGCCACAGCTGTATACTTGACGCAAGAGGCCATCAATTGAAGCTGGGAGGCAAGTACCTGCAATGCGAGGTCGTAGGAAGTTTCGATTGTTATCGTTTGGCCCTGGCTGAGACCATCACCATACCGCCTAGAACCCAGATGCTTGCCCCGGCCAGGGTGGAAGACGCACCGCCGGGGGAGATTAGACTAGTAGAGGGGGAGCTCGCATTTACGGAGAAGACCGGCCTAGTCCTGGCGAGAACACTCTCTCGAGTTGCATCTGATGGTAGTGTGCCTATTCGGATGCTGAACGCTTCCGACGAATCTACAGTCATCCATGCGGGTACCTTCTGTGGGAGTATGTCCACCCTAGGTGATGATCCGGAGGAGCCTACAGAACCGAGGGCGCGGACGACGACCCTGCCGGCATATATGCGGCCGGCGTTGGAGAAGTCCAAGGATGGCCTGAGTGCAGCCCAGCTGGGGGAAGTTGAACGTATGCTGAGTCGACACGCTGGTTTGTTCGCTGCCGATGATGATGACCTTGGACGTACCACCAGGGTGCAGCATCAGATAAAGACGGGAAGTGCACCCCCGATCCGTATTCCACCTAGAAGACCCCCCCCTTCATGCTCGATGGGAGATCGACAAGCAGGTTGACGAGATGTTACGACGAGGTGTGGTCGAGCCCTCCGAGGGACCCTGGTCGGCCCCTGTCGTTCTGGTGAAGAAGAAGGACGGGAAATCTAGATTCTGCGTCGATTACCGGGCCCTGAATGACGTGACGGAGAAAGACGCATATCCTCTGCCGAGGATCGATGACAGTCTTGACGCACTGAACGGGGCACAGTGGTGGTCTACCCTCGACCTGATGTCCGGCTACTGGCAGGTTGAATTGGCGCCGGAAGATCGATGCAAGTCCGCGTTTTCCACCCGGAAAGGCCTGTATCAGTTCCGCGTTATGCCATTTGGTCTGTGCAACGCCCCAGGAACCTTTGAACGCCTGATGGAAGCAGTATTGGCCGGTCTGCACTACGAGACGTGCCTCATTTACCTCGACGATATCATTGTGTTCGGGAAGACGTTTACCGAGATGCTGGCCAACTTGGAGGTGGTCTTCCAGAGACTACAGCTCCACGGGCTTAAGTTGAAACCCTCCAAGTGTGTCATTGGCGCCCGGAAAGTCACCTACCTGGGACACGTCGTGTCCGGCGCCGGTATCGAGACGGAACCGGAGAAGGTCCAGGCTGTGAGAGACTGGCCCACCCCAGTCTCCCAGACCGAAGTACGGAGTTTCCTCGGATTGTGTAGCTATTACCGGAGGTTCGTCCAGGACTTTGCGACCGTGGCAGCGCCCCTGCATCAGCTTACCCAGAAGGAGAAGAGCTTCGTGTGGACCGACGATTGCCAGATCGCGTTTGAGACCCTGAAGGAGAAGATGATAGCGGCGCCCATCCTAGCCATGCCCGACATGTCCAAAACGTTTATCCTGGACACGGATGCCAGCGGCTGGGGCATCGGAGCCGTTCTGTCCCAAGAGATCGACGGACAGGAGAGGGTGGTGGCCTATGGCAGCAGGGTACTCACCAAGGCTGAGAAGGCATACTGCGTGACCAGGCGCGAACTCCTGGCGGTGGTCCACTTCATTAAGTCATGGCGGCACTACCTCTACGGGAAGAAGTTCCTACTGCGCACTGACCACGGATCCTTGAGGTGGCTCATGAGATTCAAAGAGCCGGAAGGGCAACTCGCCAGGTGGATCCAAGCTCTGTCGACCTATCAATTCGATATCGTCCACCGACCGGGCCGTAAGCATCAGAATGCTGACGCGATGAGCAGATGTCCGTGTAAGCAGTGTGGTCGTCCCTCCGAGACCGAAGAAGCGGGGACGGCGGCGGCCCGGGCTGTGACCATATCTCCACCTAACGAGGACTTTGCAGCGGCCCAAGCTGCCGACCCCGAGCTACTTCCGGTGATTGAATGGGTGAAGGCTGGTACCAGACCTCGGTGGGACCTGGTCTGTCAACACAGCGGGGTAACGAAAGCGCTGTGGGGAGCATACGACGCCTTGTCCCTGGAAGGCGACCTCCTGGTGCGACGTTGGTATGACCTGAGAGGCCGGGAGAAGGCCAAGTTACTGGTGGTCCCGCGGGCCCTGCAAAAGAGGATACTCCAGGAATGCCATGACAGGCCGACTGGAGGACACCTGGGGGTGTTTAAAACTTTGGGGAAGGTGCGACAAGCGTACGCCTGGGTTGGCCTGCAGCGTGACGTTCGACAGTGGTGCCGGAGCTGCGACACGTGTAGTCGGAGGAAACAGGCTGGGAAGAAACCCCGAGGACAGCACCGCGGGATGATGACGGGATGCCCCGGAGAACGTATCGCCGTGGACTTGATGGGTCCTCTCTCCCTGACGACGAGAGGAAATCTACATATTGTAGTTATCTGTGACTATTTCACGAAGTGGGTGGAGGCTGTGGCCCTTCCGGACCAAGAAGCGGAGACGGTGGCCCAGGCCGTGATTGACTTGTATGTCAGCCGGTTCGGTGTCCCCTCCCTGATACACTCGGACCAGGGTCGGAACTTTGAGAGCAAAGTGTTCGAGGGGATGTGCCGGATCCTAGGCATGAAAAAGACGCGGACGACGGCGTACCATCCGCAGTCAAACGGCCAAGTTGAGAGGTTCAACAGGACTCTGGGTCAGATGCTTCATGCTAGTGCCGCCCGCCACCCCGACGATTGGGACGTGTATATTCCACTAACGCTGATGGCGTACCGTGCGGCCGCACACGAGACTACGGGGTACACGCCGAATATGATGACGTTTGGCCGGGAGGTGACGCTACCAGCTCACCTGACCGTTGGGGCTCCCCCGGGTGAGAGAACGGAGCCCGTGCCGTGGGTCGGGGACCTTCGTGACCACCTAGTGGACGTCCATGGGGATGCGAGAGAAAATAGTGGGAAGGCCCTGAGGCGGCAGAAGCGCCTGTATAACCTGAAGGCCAAGGCGCAAAGATTCAGGCCCGGAGACCAGGTCTATCTGCATACTGTAGTGACCCGGCCAGGACAGATACGGAAGCTTCGAGACCGGTGGTTGGGACCGTTTGTGGTGGAGGCGGCATTGTCGGACGTTACCTACCGGATCCGGAGTGATGACGGGAGGCGACAGGTCGTCCATGTTGACCGGGTCAAACCATGTTATCCGCGGCTGGACGTGGAGGGTGACGATACACCGTCGGAGAGCGACAGTGACGATGGCGGCGACCAGCAGGGGCCGGAACCGGCTCACGCGGAGCCTTACGCCGTGACCCACCCGGTAGCCGTGCAGCCACCCATAGGCCAGCCCCAGACGAGCCGGAGTGGACGCGTCATCCGGCCGCCGGCCTGGCAGGCCGAATTCGAGTTGGAACCGCGGGGAACGCCGGACAGCGAGTTGGAGGACGAGCCCGAGGAAGTGGCCGAGGGTGAGGCAGCCCCCACACACGCGACGACGACCCGCGGTCGGCGAGTGGTGAAGCCTCGCAGATTGCACGACTACGTGCTGACGTCCCAGCCCGTGTACCGTAAGAGGGGAGAAGCCGGACCCCTCCAACTGAGCGTGCAGCCCGGTGGACCTAATGTCGTGGGGCGGCTCTGCTAGCCGCCCATGTAATTCTGTGAAGGAAATCTTTGACCTAATGTCGTGGTGGCCCGGCCAGACCGCCGGAGGGCGGCCACCTAGTGATTTCGCCGGCCCTGATGGCCCGTGATTGGCGAACAGTTTTGTTTAAATCGATTCGAACTGTACAACTGGACCCGTACGGCCATGACGGGGACGTCATGATTTGAAAGTCGGGGGCAGTGTAACGGTTACCCGTTTGTGTATAGAACAGGTTGAATAAGGACCGTGTACTACCGCTGGAACGTAGAAGAACGACCTTGACCCGTGTCGTCACATCGAGCAAGACGGATCTCGGAAATGCATGCACCTGTATTTCTCGTTTACCAGAGCGAGTTGGAGGCTGATATTTGATAATTACGTCGGTTATCAATTATGGTTTGTTCTTCCATAGCCAGATTTCTTCAGCGAGGTCTATATAAACGGTTCGGGAAAGTGTGGTTTAAGTGACAGTAAAGAGGGCGCTGATGTCGTCGACTGTGATTGGCCATGAGTCACGAAGTAGCAGTAGCCCTATATAAGCTTGAGCTGACGTAGAGATCGGGGACAGACAAGAAATAGAGGGCTCAAGAAACACGTTCAGGTACAGCCTGGAACTTATTGATTTTTGGCATAATTTACGGTTGGCCCGTAACGCAGTTGTTTTTGGCCTGGGAATCTAAAAGCTTGTATAAATCCTGTAGTTAGTTTAACCTGTAAAAACACGCCGATCCAATGAGAATTTGCCGGCTCGCATCTTCAGTGTGGATACGTGTTTGTGGTTATACTAGAGTTTAGGGAACACGTCTGGCTGGCGTTTTGTATGTACATGTAGTCGGGGAATTCTATAATACTGTAACGAGACATGTGTTTGCCTGTAGCACATTTAGGCAACTTGCATGGTCTAACTTCAGTATAAAATAGGGCTTTAGTGTTCGTACCAGTAGGTTGACAATTTCGACAATATTACTGTGCTATCTCGCTGCACTGAGACTTAAGCCACAATATTTGTTGATCTTTTTGACCGTGTAGCGGTATAGGACAATAATAGACAGGAGTTTCCCTCCCTCCCCAGAAGTATATAACTGCACTAAATACAGAGTTACGACAGCCAAGTCTCCTCCTGTTATAATCCTACATCGTATCGTGAAGCCTGTTATTCATCGCTGGAGGCCGGGCCACGCTTTACGGGACGGAAACGGTCGCGGTATTACAGCCGGCGGGCGAGACAAGACATAGGCGGGCGAGGCATTTTCATCGGTAAACATCGATAACCTGAGCCGGCGCTTTGGAGACAGGAAAGGCCGCAAACAGTTATACAGACGGCGTATAGCCGACCATATACAAGTTACAGATACAGCATACAGGTCACATCAGAAAGATACAGCACACAGATTCTACAAGAGGAACGCGTGTATTTATCACACGTTAAATAAAGAAATACAGAGCACAGATTATACAGTCAAGAAAGCCACAGACCACAGATCCATACAGGGAAGAAATGCGTATTTATCACGCATCAAGACCGTTGCAGGTGGGCTCACTTTTACCGTTGTAAAAGTAGTAACAGAACATACAGATTCCAATAGGACACGTGTATTTATCACACGTTGCAGAAGACGGGCTTCCTTTCACCAATGTAAAAGTGGTAACAAGATTTACAGACAGTAAAGAGAAGCCAAGGCACAGCAAAGGCAGATTTCTGAAACGTCGGTTAGACGTGAAATCTGCAGGGTCGCTAACTACAGACTTACGGACAAGCCAAGGCACAGCACAGACAGATTTCTGAAACGTCGATTAGACGTGAAATCTGAACGTACCGTACGATGTTTCATCGGTACCAAATGAAAGAGTAATAGCACATTATATCCCCATGTAACTGTCCTGACGGGCACGGAAGTGGGCGTGATACTTACCTGAGAGATCGTCGTGAAGTCGTGTAGTCACAGACGGGGCTATAGACGGGCCGCAGCAGCCGTAAGGGTTGGGACGCCGGGCTATACTTACCTGTGCGGGAAGCAGACTGGTGAGCTGACGAGTTACGGTCAAGCTCCGACGACTGGGGGTGAAGTACACGCCGAGTTGCCACGTCTCTGGAGAGAGCGTTACCGCCGTAACGTTCCAACGGGCCGTGACGTTTCAGCGACTTGGTGCTATATCGGGAGAGAGTGTCACTGCCGTGACGTTCCAACGCCTGAGGGTATCCGTATATCTGGAGAGAACGTTACCGCCGTAGCGTTCCAACGGGCCTTGAAGTTTCAACGCCTGGGCGACGTATCTGGAGAGAGCGTTATATCCTTACGTTCCAACGACCGGGTGCCATTCCTGGAGAGCGCGTTGTATCCATAACGTTCCAACGACGGAAGAGAAGGGCCAGCAGCCAGGCCGCCCTTATCCCCAGAAGAGAAGAGCCAGCAGCCAGGCCGCCCTTATCGCGCATTAAAGCACTATATCAACTATAAAGTTATATGCATACACTCTCATATATATATTATTACCATATAACATCAAGTTTAAACTGCATACATCCTCTTCTCTTATCCACATATACACTAGGGATACGTTAACTCTATATGCACACACTCTCTCAGGGGCACGTATCCGTGAACCTTACGTGCATACACCAAGTGTATGTATCCGTGAACCTTACATGCACACCCCAAGTGTGTGTATCCGTTAACTTGTGTGCACACATCCTCTTACATCACGTGTATATATATCCATCAAGATTATTTGCAACCACTCTCCTAGTGTCTGTACATATGTGTAAATATCTTAACGTTACGTCTCCTTCGACATTCTGTCTAAGCCACGCGGTTCTACGCTATTATTTGTAACCGTGTATACCATTTGTGCAGAATATACCATAATAGACCTTTACATGAGCGTCAGTCATCCTTGTAGGGTTGTGATCATCTCTTCGAGCCCCGGATCTCTACTAGTGAAGGGGTTAACGACGGTGACGGCCAGAATGCCAGTGGGCAATCCCGGTTATTGATTCGTTTTCTTCTAAACACTACGACTGGTCCTGCTCGTACACGTTACACATTCAAACCCATTCCTTAAATTTTGTATTCTCTTGCGTGTCCGGTTAACAATGAAATTATACGTTCGAACTCGTTCAGAATTGTCTGTGATTCAGCAATGAAAATATCATTCCCTTCCGCAGTTACCCTATCTTTTGGTTCAGCTCATCTTAGTTTGGCTAGTTCTGGTATATTCATTAACAACGTGTCAAGCTGTTTAGGAACTGAGTAGCGCGTGTGGTGAATATGTTTTCATATAAAATAGAGCACTTTCAATAAATTCTGCTTCCAAAGCTGCGATTTTCTCATTTGCAGCATAGTTCAGTTCTTCTTTGTTTCGAGTAGCCTATACATACAGCTCATCTGGAGGGGTTTGGCACAGTATAGTGGCAACGTTAGACGTGCTTCGTCATCACCAGCTTTCTGATTGTCAGCTACGGTCAGATATAACATTAAAAATATGATCATGTGATATGATGCTTTAAAATATCTATGAACCCATGTCTGGAGTATGATGGTACGCCCATTTGATATTGTCTTAGTTAAGTGCATAGAGAACCTTTTCCCAACAGACAGTGCTGTCGTTGTTTGCAAAGTACTCGAAATAAGCTTGTAGTGGAAGTTATGTCGCGTCTAAGCAAATGCAACAATACAGTATAGCTGTGTCTCCATGACGACAAACAGGTGTGAGGATTTACTGATCGGGTAACCTTGACACGCGCATATTAACCGGTTAATACACGTATTTCTTCACTGCTGCTTTCGACGAGCTTCCGAACATTAATCACAGCGCCAGCAATTACAGCTATTGACAATTCTAATTGCAGAAAGCTGGGTATTATTCGTGCTGTTATTTGCACATGAGATGGATATACGAGTTGGTCGGATATATTCATGAATGAATCACCAAACATAATGGCATGATTGGCGTCAATGTGTGTGTTTGTTGGGAGCAGGGGTTGTGCAATCTAAATCAGAGAGTCAAGTGCATCGAGAACTGATCAGCGGTACGGATTTTGGCATCTGGAACATCATGATGTCTTGACGACGTCATTGAAAACTGTTGACCGCTTCTCCCTTGAGTGAACTAGAATATGTTGATTTTGCTGCTAATGCTGTTATATGAATTAGGTTTTCGGATTGTGGTCACGAAAATTCTGTAATGGACGACGGCTAGAAGGATAGCTATCGATAACACAGCACAGAATTCTTAAAGAAATAATTTCTTGACACTCGGCCACCGAGAGCCCCTCTTCGAAATATTTAATTATGGCACAGTTACACCCGATTGTCTTCCGATCAATTTACTGTCTCAAATATAATTCGTCAGGCAATACATTTAGAGAAAATTTGAGAAAAAAAAATTAGAAACTGTGAACATGCAAACACAGAACGGCGAAAAATGACAAAAAGTAAAACGATCTCATTGACTGATTTTCTGACTGTATGTATATTGTACGGGAGATGGTTTGATAAGATCTCCTGACTCAGAATGGATTTATCCATTGATATCCTGACTCAGAATGAATGTATCCTTTGATATCCTGACTCAAAATGGATGTATCCACTGATATCCTGAATCAGAATGGATATATCCATTGGTATCCTGACTCAGATACATATACTGAGTAGATGTGGTACAATAATTGCCTTGCGAACAGACCAGATGGAATTGGTTAAGTTGTCAAGTTGCCGTTCTGCACGACTGCTCTAATTAGGAAAAGTTATCGTCCCGCACGACTGCTTAAATTGGGAAAAGTCAACATGCTCCCAAGTAAGCAAAACATAGCCAAATGATAAGCGTTGAAACAGGAGATTGTCCAGATTGCATCCAAAATTTCGGGCATATCAAGCTACAAAAACACACACATGCACATGTACTCTGGCCAAATCAACAACTATTGCTCGTGGTACATGTATGTTTATGTCATATTCAACATATTTCATGAAATCCACGAAATCTGTAACCAAAATGTAATTCCGTCACATAATTCAAATTCTCGGTTACGTCATTCCTGGACAATTTTGCCAATGTTATTGACCAGTCATTATCGTTCTTTCACATTCAACCAATTATACGTGCACAACCGCGTACACCACAACATAATTCATGTGTTTGGGTCTGTCCTCAGAATTGTTTAGACCGGATAAACATGAAACGTGTAAAATAGGAAAATCGCAACTCCTTAAGTGTACAGAACCCTCCTGCACACACGTTTACACACTCTCTCGAATTTGTCTTTAAACAGCTGAAAGTATGCCACACAGCTATGGTAATGTAAGTATTCTTGAAAGCACATTCATTGACGATTCCAAAGATATAAGTTTGTTCACCGTATACCTGTATGTTCTGAAGATATTTGGATTTTAAATACATTTAATTTTAATTTTTTAAACGCTATTTTCAAAAAAAGGATTCAACTTATCGTAACTTACTTCATCATTTCCTGTAGAAGACAACTCCTTGGTTGCTCTGGTCAGCTTGATGCCCTGCAAGACGTTCCGTTATAATCACATAGATATATCTTAGGAAATATTTGACACTATATAGGGGATCTATCTTTTGTTGAGGCGTTTCTTTCCATTTACCATTGTCCCCAGTATTTACCAATCTCTAACCATGGATAAGATTAAATCGGTTTCCAAATTTATTCGGGTATAAATGATTTCAAGTGTGCACCCTATCAGGAATTGTATTATGGGTTATTTTCTTTCGGAACCGGAGATTTCACTCCAAATTGATGTGGTAAGATGATTATAGAGGATTGATATACAAGAAAGCGTAGCTCATGAATATCCGAAGTAAGCCATTGAGATTTGAACTGGTGACCCATGACGGAAATACCAAGTCCGATTTGGGTAAAAGCTTACAACCGGTTCAATCAAAATAGAACGCAATGGACCACTCGTCGATTGTAGCGAGGTTGGCATCCTTTCAAACAACAGTAGGGTTCAGGAATTTGGTGAAAACAAATACGGTCATATTTTACGTGTTATTCTTCCGTCTTTCATTCCGGTTTTACAACAACAATTAGGTTTTCACGACGACAAAATAAATCACGGGGAAAAATGACCCGGAAGAGGATAAATGAGGTCCAATCACGCATTGAGTAATCCTCACTGCTTTGGTCCTAGATGAGATCTTTGTGAGCTGAGAACCGATCTGGTTTGATAATTCAGGCATCAGGCTTCGAATATAATCTATACTACCTCCTACGGGGCAGAAATTCGGCGAGGAAGATATCAAAGTGTGTCAAATCTTGCCAACCTGCTTTGTTTCTTGATTCTGATTCTGAAACCTTGCAATCCATCCACTTTAGCTCTTCTGATACACAATTTGCTAGTCTTACTACAATATTGTTAACCGCCTCTGTTGGTTTTTGTTTGTCTTGACCGTACCGCAAAAGTTTGGGTCAAAATATCATGAAACTTTGTCAGGACAGTATTGAAGTCACTGTGGATAACCTGATATAAAAAAAATCGGTGTGAAACCAAAGTTGGCTCTTTGCATTGTGTCTGATCATTTGTTTGATCATTGGCGATTCTTTATTTGATAAAGAACCAAATTTGGTTATATGTAGACCTGTGATACATAGGTGGAATCAAAATCTAACGTTCGACACCACACAGAATCAAATTTGGTTCCATGTATAAACTAAATATTCTAACCACGAAGAATATATATTTCTTAGAGTGAACAGCAAGCTTTTTTTGTATTGTACTTTCGTCTGTAACCTGGATCTTCGGAACAACGAACTGAGATATTGACCAGGTCGTTGTTTTCCAACACAAGGTAAATGGTTTGACACAAGTCTGTTCTTGGTAATCCCTCCCCAATGCTTCTGCAAGCTGATCACCCTTCAAAACCTGACAGTCGAAGATAAACGGTACTTTGACAACGTACTCGTGTTTATTCGGATATTGCTAACAGAGGATCGTTTTTCTAGTGGACAGCGATGTAAAATCAGGGTATATTATGCCACAGTGCAGGCATGTTTTATCCTGTTTTACCTGCTTTATTTAAGCTTAAATTCTGAGGTCAACGCGCAGTATTGCTCTCGTAATGGACACCAATCACTCTCGTAATGGACACCAATCATGTACTAACGATGGATAGTCTCAATTTAACGTTATCGTCTCAAGCGTTTTGCAGCTCAACAATCTGCCAGCTAGCTCTTATTCATATTCGACCATTCGATCTGTATTATGATGTATTGGTCAGGCAGAACAAGATGCAAAGATATTTAACAATGTCCGCATTAACATTCCAAGACAGACGAGCCTTTCCGGGCTGTATTTTGGACGGCCTCACCGTTCTCATACGTTTGGTACCTGGATTATCTGAAGCCTGACGCATTGATGGAATCATGTTGGCTTAGAAAAAAAACCCTCTGGTCTGAAACCAGTTACGAATATGAAATAACTTAGTCTGACAATTATTTCCTTATTTACGCAGTTGAGATTGATGAGACTTGATTTTAATGTTCTAACTGACATATCAACGGAAACGCTCATCAACTACAAGCACCGGGGGAATGTTAACCTAAGCCACACCAACATACAGGGTGATCCCGTTTTTTTCACCCTCATGTGAGTTTAGCATCTCTGATGTAAGAGGGAACGACATCTGTTTGGTGGACAATAAAACGTCTTCGAGCAAGTCGAATGGTATCCTTTACCTTTCCCAACAGTATTTTCCGCTATCTTTGGCAGACGGACGTGTAAAAGGATGATACCAGCTATCTGGTCATATCTTCTTGATGTAGCATTTGATAACATTTTCGGAATGAACCGAGTTTGAAAGGTAACAGTGTGTACGAATCCAATTGAAAAAAAAACATCGTTTGTGCAGCTCGTTAAGTGATCTTCGCGTTTCATTAAATCAGTGCGAATTGTTCTCGTCCGGCTACAGATCGGACATTCCTTAGACAACAGTTTATCGCCGATAAACAAACCGAACATGGGTTCAGAGGAATCAGTTGGACTGGATTGCAGCAACAATCGGTTAAGCGAAATGTCATCAATTCTACTCAGGTCAACCAGCCCTATTTGTAGCTTATCATTTACACTCACCATGTATCCACTTGACACGTTTACCAGAAATCCATATCAAAGAGGGAAATACATCAGCTGCGAGACTGAAGCCTAGTATTTATTTCAAATACAACAAATTGGTGGTTTTGAAGATTGTGATATGAGGTTTGATGGTCAACACATTGACAACCAGCATACATGATACACCAAATAAATTATATATAAATGCATACCATTTGGTTGTGAGCTTGTTTGATGGGCCTAACATAGCATAAACCTGACAATAGGAGGATGGTTGTAGCTAAGCGCTGAATTCGGCGTTAAATCTAATTTCTCTCTCTCTCTCTCTCTCTCTCTCTCTCTGTGTTTGTAGCTAGTAATATAACGTAGCAGAATGCTGTGGCCGCCATCATAATTTCGGCCGCTATGGGTTGCCTTTGGAAATTCAACGTTGGAGTTGATAGGAATTTAACTTGTACATTTGGTTACCGGCAATAACTTGAAAACTGCTTATCAGATTCTTCTCAAATTTGTTATGCGTATGCCATGACATGAGATGTCGGTTAAGATTGCGTTTCGCCCACTTGAGCCTAAAGGTGGCGTCACCTGGTAGCAGAATCCGAAATTTGGTTCCGGGTAATAACTTAAGAACTGCTCCTCACATTCTTCTCAAATTCGGTACTCATCTGCTAAAAGATGTCGCTAGGAATTGCGTTTCGGCCACTTGCGTCTACAGGGGGCACAACCTGGTGGCAGAATCTAAATTTGGTTTCCGGGCAATAGTTTGAGAACTGTCCTAACTATCATAGTTTGCTATGAAGATATCATGCCATGAGATGTCCATAGGGATTGTGTTTTGCACGCTTATGCCTACAGGTGACTCCACCTGACGGCACAATCCGAAATTAGGTTCAGAACAATAACATAACAGCTACTCATTGAAATCTTCTCAAATTTGGCATGCGTATACCATGCCAGGAAATGTTGCTTGGGATGACGTTACGCTTACTTACGCCTACAGATGGCGCCACTTGGCGGCAAAATATATATTTCCGGGCAATGACCTCAGGGCCCATTTTTTGATCCGTATGCCGATACCATGCTATGAAATGTCGCTCGGGATTGTGTTTCACCTACTTGGACCTACAAATGGTGAAACCGGTAGCATCTTAATTTGGTTTCCGGAAAATAAGTTGAGGACTCCTTGATCGGATTCTTGTCAAATTTGGTTTGGGGATAAAATGCCATGAGATATTGCTTCTGCATCCCGCCTACAGGCGACGCCGCCTGATGAGAACATCCAAATTTGGTGATTACGGGGATATCATGAAAACCAGCTTGCAAACATAGTTAACAAAGAATCCCCACCAATGTCATACCAGCTAATTACTGACATATGGCAAATTCTTCGCGCCACAATGGATGCATTTGTTTAGCAATTTAAAGCAAGTCTTTCAGAGAGAAATATTTCATCCATGTTGAACAATTATGCTGCAATAATTAGCAGGTTTTGCCTATAATTCCTGCAAGACTTCATATATTAAACATATCCGAAATCCGAGTAGATACATGCAAACATAACGACCGAAATCCGTTCTGTATGTTACAGAAGTGTACAAGAATGGTACCGGTATTTCTTTTTCGTCATGAAATTAAGACTCTGAAATGTTATTTTCTCCAATTTATACTGTTCCTGTCAAATTGATATCTTCGCTACAGATGTTATTAAATGATCTGCCTTTCTGTAAAATGCAACTTTTTTTTATCTTGCTGAATCTAGAATTTCGCAACTTGGTCAGGTTTATAAAGTGTTGAAAACATAATTCGAGCACGAAACACATCTTTTGTGTTTATGATGTGTTCCCAGAGATTATAGGAAGCGAATAGACAAAACCGTATGCCAATATATTGCAAACGAAAAAAATATGGGGCGAATATTCTGCGAAAAAAGGTCTGTTATTACCGATGTTCGCTTTTTCGTGGAACTCATGATTTATACAAACCTCTAGAGAGGACAACTGAAAGACCATTTGCCATTGTCGATTTTTTATTTTTATTTTATGGCTTCTCGGATACTGGTGCTAATGGCGGTCGAATTAGAATCGGAAATTTGAAATAAATATTCGTTATTTATTTTTATTTTATCAGTCCAGTAAAGTGAAAATTTCTATTACGTTCTCGAATACAACCTAATCGAAAAATGGCTGGCTGGGGGAGGGGGGGGGGGGCGTGATTATACCCCCTACCAAACTTTCTGCGCTATCTGCGGAACAACAAATTGAGAGTTGACACTCCGAGACTTTGTAGTTTATCATATTGGGGTCATTTTGAGACTATTTGTATAACCCCCGATCAGAGGATAGTGGGTGAATTCAAGATGGCGCCACGTGAGGTACGAGAAAAGTAATGTTTCGCCATTTTTCTTCAAACATTCTGCTTTTCCGAGAGGAAACAGTGGCAAAACTATTTTATTTCACATCACATCAGAATCGACCAAAAATGCATTTTGTTTTAAAAATGACGTCACTGTGACGTCATCAAAGTGGCCGTTTTCTGATAGATCATGGCACAAAGGTATAGTGTGGTAAATTTCAGTCCCATAGCTCAAGGGGTAAGCAAAATAGTTAGAGGGGGGAGGGAGGATGCCCCTTTCAGCCCTGGATCGGTCCCAAAAAGCCCAGGCCAGATAGAGTTAATAGTAAAATGCGCAGTTTCCTCACTACAATTAATAACAATTCCCTAAGCGCATCTGGTTTTTAATAAAATCTCTTCCAGATTTTCTCTTTTCATGACTTTTCTAATTAGAAAGTTGATGAAAAATAAAGGTATGTATATAATTTTCCGCCGATCATTACTTAGAATGCTCAAAAAATTGGCTAATTAACCTAATTATTCAAATTCAATGATGTCTACTTATTTTTTTCGTAAGGCCCAATATGTATATGTGAACAGTGTGACTAACGTCAAGGACATACGAAGTAGGTTAGGCATTAGGACTCCGACGCGCACTGAACTCTTGGACCCCCAGTTGAAATCCTGCCTATATTAAGATGAGCACGGCCAAAGTCAGAATCACCAGAAGTTTTCATCAAAAGTAAGCCAGCTCAGAACTTGATGGTAACAGTCCCGTAATGCAACTTCATGCTAAAAATCAAGGTTCTAATGTCAATGGTTCTAATTATTTTGCCGACGAAAGGATTCGGATCGACTCACTCATTACCGGACAATTTGCAAATGGTAGAATCTGATGGTAGCCTTATTTAAGTGTCGAAATCCTCCATCTTGGATTGAAAATTGTTCGATCTTCGTTGGTTATTGATTTGATTTGGCTATTGAAAATAGTGACGTTATGGAAAATTGTGTTTTGTTTATAGTAACGGTAGCTTGTTATCAGAAATGTTACTCAATTACTTATTTTAGTGGATTGTTTATGGCTGTTCGGATTTTGCTGCTGATATTGTTCTAGGAATAGAATGAAATAGGACGACGGCTGGATACTGAGTGTCGGACTTGAAATGTCAACTAAATATTCAACAATATTTTGTTTAAATATCAAACCTTTTTTGTTCATATGGATACTATTTCTGCTGTGAAAACTGTTCGCCGCTTCTTTCTCGCAGAAACCCAACTTGTGTCTTTGTTATTTTTATCTGATACACATTTGGAATTGGAACTCATCACTGTCATCCAAATACGTCTTTCGATTATTGACGCGGAAATGTTTTATGGACGACGGCTAAATATTGATTGTCTAATCTGGACATTACTCCTTGAAATGATAGCTATATAATAACATATCAGACGAATACATGAGTATAACCTAATTGGTTGAATAGATGGCACATATCAAGTGAAAGGAAATGTTGTTTTCCGCCTGTCACACAGATCTGTTCCCTCATTTCGAGTTAGAGGAAACTAAAAAGACAAAAAACCCGCAGGAATTGCCATTGCGCATTATCGATAAATACTGACTCACGACAGTGTGATACGATCTTCTCATCTCTCGATATGAACCCGAATTTACCCGAGGGTATTTGGGGAAGTTGGCCAGTTAAGGTGAAGCGGAAGACTTTAATTTACAATTAAGAGGAGGGTGGATTAAATATGATACATGTACCTTCCTTTATCGACTCCCTCAATATTCAGAGGATCAAGCGATTCCGAATTTTACGCAAAGATTATGAATGAAATATTTTCTTCAATGGGAACACGGATGTGGAACTTAAATTCAGGAGAGGGCCCTTCAGGAGACAAAAGCATTTTGGGAAATGTATTGTGCCACTATTTCTAAAAACTCTGCCGTTGAATGTATGTGGATATTGAAAAACTCAAAATGTCTTACGGAAGAACTTGACGCTAAAGGTCACATACCGTATAGACATGTATCCAAATGGGATTTCTCGACTCTCTATACCACAATCCCTCATCAGGACCTTATTGACCGTCTAAGTTCATTGATAGCATATGTGGTCAAGAAAACTGATCCTAGATATATTAATGTCGGAAGCCATAAAGCATTCTTTAGCTCTACTACGTACAAGAGATATCAATGAATTTCTCATTAAAAATATCTATGTGAAATTTTGCAACACAATATATCAAGAGCATATAGGTATTCCAATGGGTACTAATTGTGCACCCCTATTGGATCACCTATATCTGTTCTCTTATGAATATGACTATATGCAGGCGCTTTCAAAAACCGATCCGTTCAAAGCCCGTTCCTTGTCATTCACCAAACGCTATATAAACGATCGTCTCGCTGTGGATAATCGCTATATATTAAAGTCACGCAGTGAAGGATATATATCCACCTTCACTGGATTTGAAGGAAACTACAGATAACTCTACAGGCACATCGTATTTAGACCTATATCTCTATAAAAATGAAGCGGGCCTTCTCTCTCGTCGATTGTATGACAAAAAGTTGCAGCCAGATCGGTAAAGGACCTGATCAATAAAAGGCAAACATTCTTAACACTAAGTGAATTCGAAGAAAAGTGTCAAATCAAACAAAATCATTTGTATCCCCAACGGATACCTTGCTAATTTTGAACGGGAACGTGTGGAAACTGGTCCTAAAAGAAAACGGAACTCTCCATGTTGAGGAAAGTTCCTCAAAACGCCGCTTACCTTGACGCACATAATTTGCATTCCGAAAATGTATGTGTTCATTTTCGGGAACACTGCCTCAAACGGAACATAATTCACGTACATTCCAAATGGTACCTTCGAAACACAACATGCCGTATTCATCCAAGCAATGAGAGTTCACTTCGAAACGGTGGATGTTCATTTTGAAGAAAGATTATTGAAACATAACACGTGCATACAAACCCTTGTACTAAACTCACGTACACTTTCATTCTGATTGGGTTTACTCTTCATTTCGAGGAAAATTCCTCAAAACACTGCCTAATCATGTATATTCCAAACACAAGAGTGTGAGCAATAATTCATACTGGCGATACGCATGTGATATTTCCATACAGATGAACTACTTATCACAATGTGTTTTAAGAAGGTTGTGTTGTCTTTCTTGTAATTATGGGGGAAAGTCGAGACAGTCTTCTATTATTTTGGACGCCGTTGTAAACATAAGCTAACTTCCTGCGAGAAAGAAGGGGTCACCATTTTTGTTTTTTAGATAATGTATATTTATTGGCATAGGACATATTGAGAAACAATACATTGGTAAAGATATACATTTGTCTCAACATAACAAAGGGTACATAACTGCATACATCGTAATTTTACGTTCAAGAACAGGCGATGTGTTTTTGCGGTGCACTGACGAATTTCAAAGGACCTGGACATTTCTAGTCAAAATAGAAATCACAACTATTGACAACAAAGAAACAATTCACAGGGCGCGTATTTTGCCAATTTGGGATTGACGATTACTCATTTTCCAGTAAATCCACCCAACGCTCCCATAGCTGACAAAACTTATCAAATTTGTTGCTTTTAAGGGCATTGAGTTTCTCTTATTTTATATAATCTTTTATTTTGCACAATAAGGCAGGCAAGGTTGGCACCTTCTGAGCTGTTCTGCACTTGCATAAATAGAGTCTGGTAATTAATAGGATAAAATCGATGGGCTTATAACAGAACATGTTGGGAAAATCAAGTAAGTTTGTTGTTTTGTTGGCGAAAGCAAAATATCTCTCGTTATGTCTAGCATGGTGAATAATTTATCTCATATTTTTTTGAAATTTCGCAAGCTGAAAATAAATGTTGAACGGTTTCAAGTTCTGCTTGACAGAACGTGCAATCGTTACATTCTCAATAAGGTATCTGTAGCTAATATTCTGTGGTTCATCCTATATTGGAACCATTGAAGTTGGATTTGGTTTATTTCTGCAACTTGTGCATGCCAAATTTTGACTTTATATTATATTTTGATCTTCACAACATTTGATAGATTTTAAAATCAGTTTCTGATTTAATGCGATATGGAGATTCTGCGTTCTTTCCTGGTGTTGGTGTTTATTAGTATATTTTTATTCAGTTTATTATTCCGTAATATTCTAGAAAATTCGTTTTTATATGTTTTAATAAATTCAGAATAAGATAAATAGTAACATTTCTGATCAGCGAGGTCTTACTGGACATTTTTGATGTACCAACGACTATAACAAATTACTTTATTGTTTATCATTAAATTCTGGTTATTCCAAATATTTGAAATGTAGAATTCGTCTGGTGTTGTTGGCTGGCTCACATTTATAAATTTTTCCCTAGCTTGCAGCACATCTTTCCAAAATTTATTTGTACAATTTTCACGAATTGAATCGACGAATGCTGAGTCTTTGTTTACTAGGCCATACCTTTTGTGTACAGCGATCTCAACTAATTGAGAGTATGCTGATTTATTATGAACCAGCCGCCGCATCCACGTCAAAATCATCGAGTTTTGCGATCATTATGATATTGAGTATCGTAATTCTACCAAGTGGGTTGAGAATCCTCTTCGACCAAGCTCGTTCGTTTTCTGCTTTATTTTCTCGTCATAATTTATCTTAATCATTTCACCACGATTGCTGAAGAATTTTGTTCTCAACAGTACAAAATCTCCTTGATCCCAGTTAAGGTTGAACCTATGATTTAAAGTTTTCCAACAGTATTTTTTGCATCCTATCCAAATCGCCCTTGTTTTGTGTTGTTTATTTTCAAGCTGGAATGGCAAATTGTTTCAAAACTATTAAAGATTCCCTTAATGATTTTTCATAACCGTCTAAAATGAGTGTTGTATCGTCGGCATATTGTGATAATTTATATTCAACTCCTCGTAGGGTAACCTCTTTTATCATTTTCTATTATCATTTGTGTCAACACTTCAGTACACAGCAAAAATATATACGGGGATACTGGGTCACCCTGTCAGACACCTCTTGCAATTCAAAAGAATTCTGAGAGGACACCGATCTGTATGACTGCTGTCAATGCATGGGTGATCCTGAACATCGTGGATATGGATGTAATCATTTGAAATCAAGTAAAAACACAACATTTATTGTTTAACGGGAAACGCACTTTACTGAACAATTAGAGACTCATATCAGAGGAGAATGGGGATGAGAAGCAAGTTCTTTATGGAGTCTCCAAAACTGACGAACTTCAGAACATCGGATATGAAAAACCAGGATACGGAATCGAGCGCTTTCTCAAAATCTATGCGGAGCAGTAGCCCAGTTTTCTTTATTGGATTCTGCGAGTTGCATTATATCATCAAATATTCTGGGATTTTCGCCTACATATCTCCCCTTCATGTAACCCGTTTGATTTGGCGATATTAATTGATCCAGCGCTGATTTAATCCTTTCTGCTATACATCCTGAAGCTAGTTTATATTCTGCTATACATCCTGATGCTAGGTTATATATAATATTCTGCTATGCATCCTGATAGCGAGTTTATATATAATATTCTTTTATACATCCTGGCGCTAGTTTATATATAATATTTAGGAGTGATATAGGTCTCCATTTCTGAAGAAATTGTTTAGTTTTATCACCTTTCGGGATGCATGTTATAATTCCTTGCTTCTGGGTTGTTGAAAGTTCACCCTTCCGGTAGACGATCTTCTCGCTGTGGATAATCGCTATATAAATGACGCAGTGAAGGATATATTTCCTCCTTAACTGG
Organism: Hanleya hanleyi; assembly: GCA_036873755.1. Taxonomy (NCBI): domain Eukaryota; kingdom Metazoa; phylum Mollusca; class Polyplacophora; order Lepidopleurida; family Hanleyidae; genus Hanleya; species Hanleya hanleyi. The sequence continues at coordinate 71,815 of JAVTVY010025597.1, forward strand.
ATTTGAAGGAAACTACAGACAGCCCTACAGGCACATCATATTTAGATCTATATCTCTATAAAAATGAAGCGGGCATTCTCTCTCGTCGACTTTATGACAAAGAGATGATTACAATTTCGACATCGTGAACTATCCCTCGCTGGACAGTAATATTCCAGTGAGACCTGCATATGGCGTATACATATCTCGCTTAGTAGCATTTGCTAGATCCTGTGTTAAATGTGACGATTTTAACCAACGTCACAAAACGTTGTTACAAAAACTTATAAAACAGGGCTATTCCACCAAACGCCTTCGCACAAATTTTCTCAAATTTGGCGATACATATCGCATGCTGATAAAAAAATACGAACGTAGCGTGCAAGATCTATGGCGCCACGTTTCGTAACTTGTGTCTAATTCCGCTTAACCCGGGGCTAGGGGCCGTATGAACCCATGTACTTCAAGATCTTCATGTTACTCACATGGACAGTCACAATCAAAGCGTGACTGAGATACATCATTCTTTAGATGACGACTTTACAACGAATATTATGGATTAAGAATACTTGTCAGCGATACGGATTCGATATTTTTGGAACATCATGATGTCTTGCCGGCATCACTGAACACTGTTGACCGCTTCTCTCTTGCAGGAAACAAGCCTAATGTTTATGTATACTATGATTGTCTTTTTGAATTTGGTGCTAATACTGTTATATGGAATATGGAATAGGTCTTTGAATTATGGGCGCGGATATTCTTATGGATGACGGACTTGACGCATGTAATCCTTCGTGTTTTTTTTTATTTAACCATAAACTTTCTAATAAGAAAAATTAAACAAAAAATCGTCTGTAAAGCCATCAAAGACTTCATCCCTGTGGTTTCACCCTTTAAATTATCAGATTGAACTTTTCCGGTGACGTTAAATTTTTAAACATAAAAATGGCCCCAGGTCAGGTGCAATACAGAATTACCAAATTAAATTACGTCCACCACAAGAAATTGCTCAATTGGCATAGAGTACAATAATATATCGTGTACTCAGACCAATTTCAAGGCACTGAGTCTCATGATTCTCCAGTAACAGGGCCGTAAAGTAGTACATTTGTGCAAAATAGTTGATTCTGAGGCGAAAACAATTCTTATTGTTCTCTGTTAGCATATGAAGATAAACGAAAACCACAGCCAGATTTGGTCTACTACTACATATTTGAACAGCGAGTATGCTGTATCAAGCTGATTCTGATTATCGTATATCTTCATATGTTTATAGAAAGAAATATGAGGTGTTTTCGCCTCAAAATTGGCGATTTTGCACGAGTGCACTACTTCACGGCCCTGTTATTCGAGAATGATGAGACCCAGTGCCTTGAAACTTTTCTGAGTATACAATATACATGTAAAATTGTACTTCATCCAAACTCAACAATTTATTAAAATGGAATATTTTATTTTTTGCACTTCTACCGCACCTGTTTTGGGGCCATTTACCCATCCAAACATACGTTTTCCTTTCCATAAACACTTCCCTCTTTTAAATTCGTTTATGCATAAGGATAAATCAACAAAGGAAAGAAATCTAGAAGAACCTGTTTCTAATGTTTTTTTCCTGCACGATGAATACCGGTTCAAATCTGAGTGGAACTGTCTGAAAGGATCAATAAGATTAAAATATTCCATTAGTTTAGAAGTTTATCCCTAGCTTTTGAATGATTTATATTCTGACAGTTAAATGTGTCGAGTACAGGATCTTGTACAAGATTGAAGTCACCGCATATAATACAGGTTTCATTCTCAATACAAGCGTCTAGTCAGCCGTCGTCCATTAAAGAATATCCGCGTCCATAAACTTTCGACTATTTCCTTGACATTATCTTTAAAAAAAATGGGGTCATCGTGATTTGGACCGTATGTATTCATTAAAGTTACCTTTTTATCTTCGATTTCGATATATAGAACTAAAAGTTTGCCGGTATCATCACTTTTAATTTTATTTATTCTATAATTGAAGTCATCTGTAAGTAGTATGCATACACCCATCGCATTGCATCTGAATGAGCTAAATATTGCTTCTTCTCTTCATTCTCCTCTGATATGAGGCTCTAATTGTTCAGTAAAGTGCGTTTCCCGCTAAACAATAAATGTTGTATTTACTTGATTTCAAATGATCAAATACATCTCCACGTTTTTCAGGATCACCCAGGCCGTGAAAATTGACGGATACTATATTGATATTATTTTGTACCCCTGCCATTTGCAAATTGTTTTACAGGAAAAATACATACTGCTAGTTGTTTCGTGCTTAACCATATCGGTATAACATGAAATAATACAATATCAACATGTTGTCCTAAGCCAAATTCACAAAAATATATAAAGAAAAAACACATACAATAGTAAAAACAGCTTGCCCTTCCGTACATGTCGGAAGAGGAAACATCCTCCGTTCTGCCGTAGCTCCGTTTCTATATACCAATAAACAACATCCATAATTGATTGTCAAAATTGCAAATGCTTATAGAGTACAAGACTCTTACTTAAATATTGGATAAACGATACACCACCACCAACAACAATATCATATAGCCTATTGAATAAGCATTATCTGTTACAGAAAAAACATACAATAGTAAAAACAGCTTGCTCTTCCGTACATGTCGGAAGCCGAAACATCCTCCGCTCTGCCGGAGCTCCATTTCTATATACAAATAAACAACATCCATAATTGTTTGTCAAAAAATGCAAATGCTTATCGAGTACAAGACTGTTACTGAAATATTGGATAAACGATGCACCACCACCAACAACAACATAATATAGCCGATTAAATAAGCATTCTGTGTTGCAAGACCTGGCCAAAGTCTCTAACACACAGATCATAATATCCTATCGTGTACTCATCATAACGTGTCAGTCGTATAATATTTTATACCTGTAATATTTCGGGAACAAAATCAGTAAAATATATTTCGTCACATATTAAAACTACATTAGCGAAGGACCAAATAAATCAACTGTAGTTTCATATTGCATGTAGCTGACATTTTCCAGGACCCACAAGTTATTGACGAGATTCTAAAATGATTGTATATATAAGGATGCACTAAAATAGAAAGGCCTTAATTAATTGGACCGTATTTCCACAACTACAGATTGGGGACCCTTACAATTATAACAAATTATATTTAGCCACATATAGCTTCAAAAACAATTGTAAGATCCCAAATACAAAAACAATTGTATCTTTTCGGGGCTAACAGTTTTCAATGATGTCGGCAAGACATCATGATGCTCCAAAAATATGAAATTCGTATCGCTTATCAGTATTCTTAGTCCATAACTTTGGTTGTAAAGTTGAATGTCGCAAACACTAGCGTTGTCTTTACCCACACCAACCTCCCCACGGCGCATGTTCCGTTCCACAGGCTCACTTCACTTATGTCCCTGCCCCCAGTAGCTCGAGTCGACCTTTACGACTTGACTGAATTATATACGAACAGACTCCAGCACACCCCGCCTTGTTTGAATCTAACCGAAGAACTCAGAAGACGCCAGCACAACCCGCCTTGTTTGAACCTAACCGAAGATATCCGGTATAAACTGCGGAAATAATCTCAAGATCACTCTTCTTAAGCTAGGTAAACAGAGGTATAATGAAGAATTGAAAAGTAATCTGAACTTTCCAAGACATCGCTTTTACTATAAATGATGTCATTTCCGGCGGTGTGCTGCTCAAGCGGGAATCCTGTCCGAAAATATGAATGTAGACTGGGGTATTATTATGTCCCAGTGAGGCGGTAGGCACCCCCAATTTGCTAGATGAACTCTCATTGAGTTAACCATCCGTTAACTGGTGATTTAGTTCAAAAGATGCAAAACACATCGGAACACATCATTTTAAGAAAACTTTCCTGAAAGAAACTCATCAACGCTTGCTGACATCAATGGAAGCTGTTGACTGCTTCTTTCTTGGAGGAAACCATCTTGTATTTTATATATACTAATGCCATTGAAGAGGAAGATCGGAGATTGTGACCTAAAGTCTGTACATTTACAATCACTCTGATAGGCTGAATATTGGCAAAGCTCCTGAAGCCGATATTATATATATATATATATATATATGTAAATATATACCAATGCCATTTGGAGAGTAGGTAGCATTCATATCCAGTTATTTTGAGAATGACACTTTCTTGAACTTTCTTGTACTTCCAAATACTTGTGCTGGATGGGCCAGTCCCGTGCGAGACTCAAACCCGCTCCATCAGAGTTTGGGACGCGGGAGGGCTCGGGCTCAAACTCTGAGGGCACGGGTCATAATCTCGCACGGAACTGGCCCATCCAGCATTTGTATCTATGCTTTGCCAACAAGGTGTAATAATTATATATGCATTTTGTGTTTTTAACCTTTCACAACCTGTGTGGGTCTATATGTTTTTTTTCAAAGTCCACGGTTTTGGCCGAAAGTTCATGGAACGCTATGGGGTCAATTATTTGGTTGGAAGACCTTGAATTTTAGTCACGATAGCTATGGGATTGGAGAGAGTGGTTGCATATAACTCATTGGGTAAAATACCAGCTTATAGTCCGTCATTCAATAAACAGCCATCTTCCACCAAGGAATTTCCTCGTCCGTTCTCCAAAAACCTAATTTATATAACAGCTAGCACCAAATTCAAAGAAAAACAATCATTACATACATTACTCTTGATGATGATTTGAACAGTAAACCGCAATATTGAGTATACATAGACATAAGCTAGTTTCCTGCAAGGAAGAAGCTGTCAGCGGTTTTTAATGATGCCGGCAATACATCATAATGTCCCCAAAATATGAAAACCGTATCGCTGATCAGTATTCTTAATCCATCACTTTCGTTGTAAAGATGTTGTCTAGAGAATGATGTACCTCATTCACGCTTTGATTGTGACTGTTCATATGAATACGATGAGGATCTTGAAGTACATTAGATCATACGTCCCTATTCCCGGGTTACGCGAAATTAGAGCCAAGTTACGAAAACGTGATGCTAGAGATCGTCCCCGCCACGCTCTTGTTTTGCTATCGGCATACGATATGTATCGGCAAAGAGTGGGGGCGCTTGGTGGTATAGCCCTGATTTATAAGTTTTTGCAATGGTCTTAAAATGCACATAATTTTATCATGTAACAACACAGGACGCCGAGAAAATGAATAGATTTTACATATTATTTATCTATACACCTTCATGAAACGGCAAGAGTTCCGGACACATTACGAGATGGTCGAAAACATGCCGGAGTACTGACAAGAACTCATATGACCTCAAGTTCAAGTAGATACTCTTTAATCTTGGTTCCTCTGTATTTGATTCCCATCCGTTACGTAATGATGAAAGACGGGTCTGTATTTTAGGTTAATCAATCAACCGATCAATCAATGAATCAATTAATCATTCGTGCTTACGATTCACTAAGCTTCAAAAAATTAATTGTTCATTAACGACAACATGATAGACAATTCCTAGACAAGCCAGGCTTTGTGACACACGATAAAGCGTGCTTACGTACAATCGGCGACAGAAAGAAGTACAAAAGAGGGTTGATTGCACTATTAACGAAAATCAGACATGCCATAATACTCCCCACGACATTCTCCAACGGTGATAATTCAACTTTGAATGTATGTGCAATCAACAAATATAAACACACGGGCGTCCAAGTCAGAACAAAAATTAACGTTAGTGTCAGAACAACTGGCCCAGAAACAGTTTTTCGCGAAGTCTCGTTTTCGGAGTGTACCGTTTCCTTTCTAAGTTGATAGATTTTTAGCCCATGAAATGCAACGATGAAACTCAGTGGTGTGAAGAAACACAGAATGGAATATATGAGCACATACATTCTGCCATTATCGTTGATGACACACAAGGTCCCGTTTGCACCATAATTCAGAGTGCCTCGTCCTGTTGCTAAGATCGCAGCTGTTGAATTGTAAGCAAATAGCACAAGCCATAAAAAAAACATACGCAAGCCACCTTCCTGGCTGTCAAATGCCGTCTGGCAAATAATGGCTTTAGAAGAGTAAGGTAGCGCACAAAAGAAAACAAAGCCAGGTGGTAAGCGCTTAGTCCAGTCGTGGATAATATTATGGCATAGTATATTTTACATATTACATCCGGAGTTTCAGGTATATCGAGCAGGAACAAGCCTAAACACACACATAAATCTGCTGCAGCCAGACTCATCAATATTATATAGGTCGGAGACATCCGTAGAGTTTTACAACGTAAAACGGTCACGATAAGACAAACGTTCCCTGTTATACCAATAAGAACCGCTATGTGGAGGAAATATCGTACACCGCTCATAATTTCAAGCATTTGGATGCCGGAGCCGCTGCTATTAGAACGCCCATCAATATTGTCCATGGCATCGCTCTTGTATGTATCATTGTCCATAAATAGTCCCCTCTGGTTTGTCTCTGTTATATTCAGCATATTTAGCGATTTCCTGTAGTGAACTATTCACCTTCATGTGAATATTTGCAAGGGTATTGTACCTTCATGATCGACATTTCCAATCGTGGTCCCATGTTAGGATCATATTCCATATTATCTGTGCACGTCGTCAAAGAATTATTCCTCGACTAAAGATTTAACAAAGTCAAACCTAATATTCCCACATCTCTGTACCCTGTAATCAGTGAACTGGTATATTGGAACAGATCACTTGCAATTCCTGATTCAATGACGAGGCGATATCTGTGAATCTCATTTCCTCATACAATATCTGTGTGTCTAACCGTTTCTCTCAACAACCCTGATGGTATGTGTATCAATGTCCGTGGTAAATATCTCGCAGAGCAGGTTCTAAGCCATTTTTATCCATGCTGTGTGCATATTTCCTAGATAGTTTTGTCCCAGTCCAGCAACAACGCTGGATATTCTTCATCTGCGGGAGCATTGCCACGGGCTAGGAGAACGATGTTGATGTGAAATATCTCCCTGTATCGATGGACACATGATACGAACAATGAAATTCATGAATTAACATTTTAGTTATGCAAATACAGAACAACATTGTTTCACTCTGGACAGTGCTCTCGCTATTTGCGAAGCAGTTGAAGCGAGCTTATTATTAAAGCTATTCCACGGCTGTTCAAACACGATTAGTGCCTGTTAGACCAAAGGTTAATTTAATTCAATCGCAATCAAAAACATCGACACGCGAGATAAAGGTCTGGATTGAGGATAATGCAAGTAGGCCTGTTTATTTACAGTTGGTTCGACAAGCTTGCAAGCGTCAGAAGCATCCACCGCCATTAGCTGTATTGTCTCAACGCGAGACAATCTGATTTGAAACGTGGCTGTGTATTGATTGCTTAGTTCTCCGATATTTGCGCTGAAACTATGCCATATCTTCTTTTTGTCATATGTGGAGGGATAATGGTAGTGTACTGTGAATCAGAATTCGAAGATCCTGTGAATGAGGGTTACTGTGCAGCAGCTGCAAATTTCTGGCCCTGAGAACTTCCGTCCTGCCACTTGCCATGTTGTACAGCGCAATATAATCAGTTAAAAATCGGGTTTTGTTCCGTCCCTACGCTGTTTCAGGATATAGAATGTACAATGGAGCTAAGGAACGTATCGCAGTCGAGTTAAGGGACGTATTTCAATAGGGTTAAGGGACGTATGACAAGGGAGTTAACCCTACCTGGCCGGGGGGGGGAGCATTTTCCGCTCCCCCCCTCCTGTTGTTTTTTTTTTGCTCGTATCTCCGGAACGACAACAACTTGAGAGCTGAATCTCCGTGACTTTTAGATTATCATATTGGGGTCATTTTGCGCCCATTTGCATGACCCCCGAGCGGAGCATCATGGGTAAATTCAAAGTGGCGGCCATGTGGCGGTACCAGAAAAGTGTTGTTTTCGCCATATTTCTTCAAAAATTACGCAAAAATTCAGCATGTTGATTCAACGCGATTCAATGCATTTTATTGCAACATATGTCTTAGCATCACCATCACCCCCTGATTTGTCCCCCCTCCCTCCCTTCCCCCATTAACCCTAACAGGCCTGGGGGAGGGGAGACCAAATTGCCCCCTACCAAACTTTCTGCGATATCTCCGGAACGCCAAAAAGTGGAGAGCTGAAATTTCCTGACGTTATAGGATATCATGTTGGGGTCATATTGACCCTATTTGCATAACCTCACGAGCAGGGGATCATTTGCAGATTCGAAATGGCGGCCATGTGGGGTACCAGAAAAAATGATGTTTTCGTCATATTTCTTCCAAATTTTTGCTGTTCTGTACGGAAAAGTTGGTAAAACTTATTTTATTTCACATCAGATTATTATTTACTAATTGATCATAAATTTTTTGTGAAGAAAAAACTAAAATAAAAAAATCGAAGATTTTGACCTAAAAATCGTCCAAAAGTGCTCTTTTTGAAAATGACGTCACAGTGACGTCATCATGGCGGCCATCTTGGAGTTTTTTACATTTTCCTGTAGAGCTTGACCCAAAGATATATTGTGGTAAGTTTCAGTTCTCTAGCCTTAGTGATAGCGAAAATATATAGAGGGGGGGATACTTTCCGCTCCCCCCCCCCAGGCTGCGGTACACCTCAAATCGCTCAGGCCAGATAGGGTTAAGTCACGTATGACGATGGAGTTAAGTGACGCATAACAAGGAAGTTAATTGACGTATGACAATGGAGTTAAGGGACATATGACAAGGAGTTAAGGGACGTATGGCAATAGAGTTAAAGGACGTATCGCAATGGGTTAAGGGACGTGTGGCAATAGATGTAAGGGACGTATGACAATGGAGTTAAGGAACTTGTAACAATGAAGATAAGGCACGTGTAACAATGAAGTTAAGGGGTGTATGCCAATAGACTTAAGGGACGTATGACAAGGAAGTTAAGATAGGCATGACAATGGAGTTAAGGGACGCATAACAAGGAAGTTAAGGGACGCATAACAAGGGAGATAAGGGACGTATGACAATGGAGTTAAGGGACGTATGACAAGGAGTTAAGGGACGTGTGACAATAGAGTTAAGGGACGTATGACCATAGAGTTAATGGACGTGTGTCAATGGAGTTATGGGACGTATGGCAATGGAGTTAAAGGACGCATGACAATGGAGTTATAGAAATAATATTGTATCACGGGATATAGTCCGGTTTAAATGATTGGATTGGCCAATCCAAATTTTCAAAAATAAATCTAGTATTTTCATCGGCTTCTGGAAATCTGGAAGAAACGCCAGCCTACGTATGACAATGAAGTTAAGGGACGCAAAACAAGGGAGTTTAAGGGACGTATAGCAATGGAGTTAAGGGACGTATGACAATGGAGTTAAGGGACGTATGACCATAGAGTTAATGGACGTGTGACAATGGAGTTATGGGGCGTATGGCAATGGATTTAAGGGACGCATGACAATGGAGTTATAGAAATAATATTGCATCACGGGATATAGTCCAGTTTAAATGATTTGATTGGCCAATCTAAATTTTCAAAAATAAATCTAGTATTTTCATCGGCTTCTGGAAAATCTGGAAGAAACGCCAGCCTATCAAAGAGTTTATTTAAGAGGTTCATTTACTACATCAGACTTATGACCGTTCTCATCAGTGTTTACCAGTCCCCCTTCGTGAATCTTATTCATAGTTCCCCCATATCCAGATATCCAGATCAGTGGTCGAGTTTAGCAGCAATCGCATACGTGATGATGAACAACTCGGGTATAAAAGTTCCCACTGACGCATCTAAAACGGGATGTCTTTCAGAATGTTTCATTTTTGGAACTCACCCATTCAGTACCATTGTGGGTGAAGATATGGCAATTGTGTATTGAAAAATATTAAATGAACATTGCATGTCAACCATTTTGTTTTGTTTCAGTGGATTTCTATCGGATATTCTCCTGGGGAAGCTGGTTTTCGGATTGTCATAAGATGATGGTCGGGCTGTGATAAATTGGTTAATCCCCTACAATACTGCGCAGAAACAGATAAAGTATTTATCACGTCCGTCTGACAAAGCCCATTCACTTAAAAATGCCCAAAAGCTTTACTTTTACGTTGTGTGTACAACGTTTTGGGGATATTTTGACGGAATCACAGGTATCCATGGAAGTATTTTGATTCGCCATTTAAAATAATCACTCGCAAACTCAAGTGCGGCGGTAAAACGAAATACGTGCATTTTACGATAGACGATGTTTTTTCTGTTTATAAGTTATTTTATTATATCTACTCGTATGTCCGGCAGAAAAAGAATTTACAGACAGTTAAGTGTTTACTAGCAGAGATTGAAAGGAAAGTGCGACTGTGGAATCGAAGGTCACCGAAGATTTTCTCCGTACAGACCTTATCAAAGATCATCTTTGCTGAATGCAGTTTTTCAGAAGTATTGTTGAATTTCTTCATCTACACACACGATTGGCAAGATTTCCTTCATACACATTTTTAATTCGTGGTTATATATCGTATATCTGGTACCGCTACTGGAATCTCAGGAGGTGAAATTTGCTCGACAAGTTCGGAAGCGGAATTACAATCGGGACTGCAACTCCACCTGGATACGGTTTAAGGTTCGATTAAGAATACTGATCAGCGATACGGATTTGATATTTTGGGACATCATGATGTCTTGCCTGCATCATTGAAAACTATTGACCGCTTCTCTCTTGCATGAAACAAGCCTATGTTTATGTATACTATGATTGTCTTTTTGAATTTGGTGCTAATACTGTTATATGGAATATGGAATAGGTCTTTGGATTATAGACGCGGGTATTCTCTAATGGACGACGGCTGAATTATGGATGACGGACTAGACGCTTGTGGTTGGTATGGCATTGAATTTCAGAAATATACTCCAAAAAATTTACTGAAAATGAACTAAATGTATTGAAGCATTATGCAAGATCGGTAAGAATGTCACTCAGTTTAATTCCTGTGCAGTTTCAAATCGATTAAAATACGTTCTACATGTGCTATTGAGATAAAATGTAGAGAAACACAACCTTTCAACCTTCTGTCCATCACTTAAGATCCATTTATTTTAAGTTCCTGATCTATAATATTATGATGAAAAAATTCAATTCAATTCAATTCACATATTATTCCTCAAAGTTGTTCCCTGCATCCCTGCCTCCTGCAAGCAATGCACTGTTATATTTTACCACATCCGTAGCACCTCCTGATTCAAGGAGGAAGCGATATTCTCTCCTGAAACTACACTCTAAACATTTCTCCTAAAAAGCGGCATGGTGCCATTAGGAGCCTAGCCTACATGTATATCAGTATCCTTGGCAACTAATTCACTGACTTTGGCGAATTTCATATTTTCAGCATAGGTTTGTCGTGCAGCTACGTTCATATATTCGCCCACTGCCGGAACATTTCTTCTCGCTGTAAGAACGATTATAGATAATGTCTATGTAGATATGATGTGATTTCTCAATGTATCGATGAAAAAATACTACAAACAATTGGAGTGCATGTGTTAACGTTTCGGCTAGGTAAATAGAGGACAATGTCCTCGCATTATGGTCAGTGATGTCGTTATTTGCAGAGTACCTGAACCTAGAGTATTTTGCGCATACACATCATCTGATATGACTGAACGCGTGTTCGCATATTTATTCACATCTGCTTTCGATGAGCTTCCACAAATGCATGGGCAGCAATATCAAATATGTATATTGTCTTAACGCGAGATTATTCTATTCAAATCAGGGTTGCTGGTCGATATATTCTGAAAGGTGAAACGGACAATGGGCAGGCTTAATTCATTGACGTTTAGAGGTCCCATACATTAGCATGAAGCATGGACTCGTTTGGTTTCTATGTCATCCCGGTATTGACACCGTAAATTTGCTAGCTAAATTGTGCTTTAGGTGAAACAAATGGCAATAAAGCTTACCATCCGTAAACTAGCGATTTAGTTCAAAGCTGAAACACATCTTTTTAAGAATATTTGTTAGAAAGAACATCATCATGTCTGGCTGACGTCAGCGAAAACTGTTGACCGCTTCTTTCTTGTAGGAAACCATTTTGTATTTTATATATACTAATGCTATTTAGAAGGTAGGTAACATTCATGTCTTAGTTTTTTTGACGATGACGCTTTCTTGAAAAAGCACAAATATGTATCCTGGATGGGCCAGTCCTCAAGTTCGCGGGCTCGAGTCTCGCACGAGACTGACTCATCCAGCACAAGTATTTGTGCTTTACCATGAAAGTATAATGTGAAAATTCTCTATAGACGGAGAATGAATATTAATGTCGGATCTCAAGCCGGCTATGCAAAAGGTATTCAATCTACGTCCTTTCTGAATACAGGAAAGTTCAGTAGGAGACACTTGGCATTCTGACTTTTGACCTAAGGTCTTGAAGCGAGCCTTCTCTCTCGTCGACTTTATGACAAAAGAGATGATTACAATGTCGACATCGTAAACTATACCTTTCTGGACAGTAATATTCCAGTGGGACCTGCATATAGCGTATACATATCTCGTCTAGTAGCATTTGCTAGATCCCGTGTTAAATGTGACGATTTTAATCAACGTCACAAAACATTGTTGCAGAAACTTATACGGCCAAGCGCTTCTACTCAAAGTTTCTCAAATTTGGTGATACATATCGCATGCTGATAGCAAAATACGAGCGTAAACGTGCACGATCTATGGCGTTACGTTTCGTAACTTGTCTCTAATTCCGCTTAACCCGGGGCTAGGGGCGGTATGAACTCGTGTACTTCAAGATCCTCACGGTGTTCATATGAACAGGCACCTTCAACTCGTGACTGAGATACATCATTCTCTAGATGACGACTTCACAACGAATATTATGGATTAAGAATACTGAGCAGCGATACGGATTTGATATTTCTGGAACATCGTGATGTCTTGCCGGCGTCATTAAAAAGTGTTGACCGCTTCTCTCTTGCATGAAACTAGCCTACGTTTATGTACACTATGATTGTCGTTTTGAATTTGGTGCTAATACTGTTATATGGAGTATGGAATAGGTCTTTGGATTATGGACGCGGATATTCTTTAATGGACGACAGCTGAATTATGAATGACGGAACAGACGCTTGTAATTCTTCACATTTCGTGGGAACGTGATTTTCGGCAATACATGTATATCGGAGACAACTTTTCTCAGAGCAGTGAAATTCCCCACAGTATCTATATCTAATTTGTACATTTTTGTCTCTAATATATTCAGAATCAAATAACATCTCCAATACCTCGCATGTTATTTTCAAAGTACACTGCTTTTGTGCTTGCAATGTTGTAACATTGAGACTAGCCTTTATGACGTCGAAATGTAACATGCAAAACTGTCAGAGCGAAATTAGTTTTGGTGTATTTCACAAACATTTTGATTGGATTTTCGAGAAATTTCATGATGAAAATGTACAAATTATGTCAGATGATGCGAAATTTAAATGCTCTGTAAAACGTTGTCTCTGATATACTGCCGAAACGGTTTCCCTCGCAATGCGAGACAAACAGTTGTGTATTGCCTGCATGTTAGAGGACCAATGCCCATTTTGAAAAATCGCTGGGTAGTGTCTGATTTTGTAACGACTTTGGAATCAGACTGGACCCATGACATTTCCAGACTACGCGTGTGAGTATCCAGCCTACGATTTTTCGGTGACAAAAATCAGATCATTCTGGATTATCTTCCTCGATTCGGGAGTGGGCCCTCCTTTGTATTTTCACCAGCAGAACGATGAGTATAATTTGCTAGCGGTCCACCTGTTGACGATGTCAGTAAAATGGATATAATAGATTAAACGTCACGATTTTAGATCTCCATGGTGCTCAAATGAAAAGGAAAATTTAAGATGAGGAGTTAAAGTCGCAATATTTCATTTATATCGCAACGAACCAACTCGGCTCATCCAAAACGTGACTGATGGCAAATGACATCGAAATTTTCAGTATCAATTCCTAATATGCATAAAACGACTTAAAAAGAGCGCAATATGGTTTCCTCTCAGACAATTTCCTCAACAATTTTCAATGACGACGACAAGACATCGGGCTGTTCTTCACATCAAATCTTTATCACTGATTCTTCCTCCAAATCAATTTGGAAATCGCGTTGGTGAGTACAATGTACCTCAGCAAGCCTTTGCTTGAGACTGTTCATTCGAAAAACATGGAGCTATGAACACGGTTCCTCGTCACAGGTTACGCGGAATTAAACAGACGTTACAAACACTAGAGTGAGAGATCCTGCGATAGTTAGAAGATCAGTGTAAAATATTTATAGCAAAATTTGAGGAACTTAGAATGAAGGCGTTTGTTGGTGTAGCCTTGTTTGACAAGTTTATGTAATTATGTCTTATGACGCTAATTGAAATCGTCACATTTTGCAGGATGTAGCAAATATCATCTGGCGAGATATGTATATCTCCTCTTTACCCAGCATGTAGATTCTCCTGGGGTATTGCCATCAAGCAATGGGTAGTTAACTATGGTAAATCTGTAATTATCTCTATTATGGTCAAGTGGGCGTGAGAGTATGAGCCCCTTTCATTTTAAAAAGGTATAGGTCTGGAATATTAGCAGTTCAGCGAACGGGGAATATATTCTTCACAGCTTCGCTTAAATAGGGATTAGCAAATGCTATGAGATGATCAATATAGCGCGTGGTGAAAGAGAAGACACGGCTTTGGAATCGCTATCTTTTGACACTTCCTACAATAGGCCGATTCATGCGAGAGCAGATATAATTCTGCCGAAATTAGTCTACAATTGTACACACTGGGATACCTATAAGCTGTTGGTTTAAGATGTTACTGAATTTCACATATATAATGCTAATGTGAATTCAAGTAATTCTATAAACATGGAAACATCTCAAGAATGACAACTCTAACGTGCAGAAGAACGGAAGAAAGACATATGGTTTCTGACATTAAAGATGTAATCAGCCTCAAATCTGGGCTGAAATCAATGTCTTTCAAACTCAGAGAATGTGACATATTTTACAGCAGTTTCAAAATGAAACACATCTGACCACAAACAAGTAAACTCGTTTCTACCATTCACGAGAAAATAGAAGGCATTGATCTTTAAAAATAAACGGTATGGCATGCCGTTTGTTTTTTCACAACCGTGTCAACAAGCGTATACACGGGTGGTGCATTCTACCAAAGTATGCTATGCGACATTTCCGAACCGTAGGCACGAACCATGACGTTATCTCATAGCTGCAGCTGTGCAGCATTCAGATTCGTGAGCGTCGCCACGTCACTCATACGTCACGCCGTGACGTCATCTTCCTCTCAGCATAAAACACACACTCAATGCGAAACAAAAAGCCCGTCGAAGCGGGCAGAGTTTCAAATTTCTCTGAGAAGATATTCTTGCATCCGTTGTATATTGGTTTTCCGACTATCATCAAATATAGTATATATGATGCTTTAGCAAACTTCGCTACTGAATAATGCACAGGAGAGGGTTTACAAAATCCATCCATTTTCAGGCTGATTACATCTTTAATATACGGGTGACCAATTCTACTATACGCCGATATTGTTACGTCCTGGTAAGGTCCTGGTGAGGAATAGCAAGTTAGGGAGTCGAGAATTCGCAAGTACATTTCTACACGGCATATGGTATGTGTCCTTTGCCATCAAGACGTTTTGAGTTTTAAGTATTTGCATGCATTTGACACCTGAACTTGTTTAAATGTCCGCACAATAATAAATTACGTGTTGTAACCTGTGTAGGTCTATAAGTTTTCATTGAACGGCTTTGGCAGAAAGATAATGGAACTTGTCGCGATAGCTTTAGGAGCATGAGGGTGATCAAAATTCACAACTGGAAAATGGCATCTACCGCTCAATGGTACCGGGGACATTTTTTTAGTTGCAATACCTTGAATATTAGTCACTATAGCTATGGGATTAGGGAGAGTGATTCGAGAGAGCATATAACTCTCATTGTCCAAAGCACTAGCACTAGTCCGTCATTCAATATTTTCCGCCTTCGTTCACCAAAGAATTTCCGTGACCATAATCTAATGACCTAATTCATAAAACCGCTAAAATCAAATTCAAAGAAAAAATATTGTAATACATAAGCATAGGCTAATTTCCTACAAGAGAGAATCGGTCAACAATGTTCATGTTGGCATCATCATGTTCCAAAATATCAAATCCGTATCGCTGATCAGTATTCTTAATCCATATGATATTCGTTATAAATTCTGTCGAGTTTCTGAATTAATTAATCTGCTTACATTCAGTAGTGCCCGTCAGATATTTGTCCTCCACACAATTCGTTAGTAAAGTTTTGAATCATATGTTACTAATTCGTGTAAAATGGTAGATTCCGACAATGTTAAACCTACCAGGCCTGGAGGGGCATTATGCGACCCTGCCCCTACCAAACTTTCGACGCTATCTCCGGAGCGACAAAAAATTGAAAGATGACACCCGTGACATTGTAGGTAAATTCAAAATGCCGGTAATGTGGGATACCAGAAAGATGATGTTTTCGTCATTTTTTCCCCAAAATTCCTGATTTTTACTAATTTATCATGCGGTTCTTCCAAAGAAAACACATAATTAAAAAAAAAATCGAAAAATCTTACCGAAGTCTCGACCAAAACATATCTTTCCGAAAACGAGGTCACTGTGATGTCAACATAGCTGCCATCTTGGATTTGTTTAAAATTTTCTGGTCAAGCAATATTTCAGCCCACTAGCTCAAGGAGTAAGAACAATATGTTAGAGGAGGGGAAATGGCACCTTCCGGGCCTGGAGAGGTCGCATCTTTGGTTATTTGAGAAAAATCGAGCTGTTACATAAGTTTTAATGTGTGTATGTTTTAAATGCGTTGGGTTACTAAGTTAGTGACTTGAGTACTTAGAATTTTGTTTGATCGTCCCTATATAGCTGAAATATTGCTGAACGCGATATTAAACCTTAATTCTCTCTCTCTCCTTCAGACCCGAGAATACGGAGGAATCTTGGACGTACCCTTTGTATCTTCGTAAAAGGCAGAGACGAAGCAGCTCGTGTAGACACAAGAATTTGGTCTACTAAGAGAGAAATGCAGATCGCATAAGGCTATTTTTACAGATGGTTCTAAATATGGTGAGAGAGTAGCATGTGCTACTATCTTTAGTTCCAGAACTAAAACCTATCGACTATAAGATGAAAGCAAAAGCTCTATTGTTGGCTTTAGAAGGTATTGGGTCCACTAAAGTGAAGAATATGTCATATTCTCAGATTCACTGTCACGCCTTCAAGCGATTGAATATTCTGCAATTATATGACTGTAAATTTGATCAACAGATTGCTATTGTGTTTTGTTGGGTACCTAGTCACGTTGACATCAAAGGTAATACTGAAGGTGATAAAATGTCTAAGTCAGCCCTAGATGATGAGGTTGATCCTGTTGGAATCCCATACTTAACCCGGGGCTAGGGGCCGTATGAACCCATGTACTTCAAGATCCTCATGGTACTCATATGAACAGTCACAATCAAAGCGTGACTGAGATACATCTTTTTTTAGATGACGACTCTATAACGAATATTATGGATTAAGAATACTGATCAGCGATACGGATTTGATAGTTTTGGAACATCATGATGTCTTGCCGGCATCATTGAAAACTGTTGACCGCTTCTCTCTTGCAGGAAACAAGCCTAGGTTTATGTATACTATGATTGTCCTTTTGAATTTGGTGCTAATACTGTTATGTGGAAAATGGAATAGGTCTTTGGATTATGGACGCGGATATTCTCTAATGGACGACGGCTGGATTTTGAATGACGGACTAGACGCTTGTAATTCAGACCATCTCTCTGTGTTTATGTGAGAAAGTTGTTTCAATCTTTGTGGGATGCTATAGATATTAACAAACTTCACGAGTTAAAAAAACCCGTAGGCTATACTCATATGAACAGCCGAAACGTTTCGATCAAGCAAGGATTAGACAATGTAGAATCAGCCATAAACGATTAACTCAGACCATTGCTGAAAAAAGAGCCGGTGCCAAGGTGTATTCCATGCCTCGAAGATCTCACTGTGAAACATATTCTTATCGATTTAAGATTGTAAGAGATAACTTTTATCGAGCAGCTACTCTGGAAGATCTTTTTAGTCCAGTAAAAGAAGATTATATTTTAGATTATTTGAGAGAGATCGGTTTATTGTATAAATTTTAATGTATTTACATGTTTTCAATGCATTAGTTTACCGAGTTGTATTATTAACTTGAATAATTAGAATTTTATTTGATCGTCGCTATATAGCTGAAATATTGCTGAACGCGACGTTAAACCTTAATTCTCTCTCTCTCTCCACCCAGATCGCATGAAAATGATTATGGTCAATGCTTCTTATGTGAGTAGCACCATTAAGGTTGCACTTGAAAGCTGACGCTATGAACATATTGAACATAGAATTTGTCCAATTTTATGAATTTCACTTACCTACATTAATGAAGCAGGTAAGGGTACTTCGAGCACCGAGTGTTTGAACATGGGCGTGAATTTTGCACTTTGAGTTGTCGGTTGAGCTGACTGACTTGACCCCATATCTTCAAATCTTTACCAAAGGCCGTCTTACTGATGAGAAGCACATTCTTGAGTTTGAAGTCGATTGGTCGAGATGTTCTCAAGATATAGTGTTCACAAGATTCGGGACGGACCAAATCCAATATGGTCAATGGCAGCCATCTTGGATTACGTACCTCAGTGATTACCAATACCAGTGACCATCTAGCTTATGTGAAGGATCTCACGTTTGAAGTCGATTGCTCGAACTGTTCTCGAGATTTCGCGTTCACAAGATGTGGGACGGACGGACGGCTAGCATTTCCAAGTCCTCCTACCACTTTGTGGCGAAGGACAATGAATGAGACCAAGATATATTTATGTTGGTTAAGGAAAGGATATGATTAATAAAACCGGTAGCGCTAAATTTAGTGACGCATTGAGTTGTTAACATCTGCTGAAAACCTAATGGTGGCATTTGTCCTCTTGAAGTTAATAGATTGACCAGTTGATGAAGATATCAGATATGAATTATTGTTGGAATTATCACCTCTGAGTCTGTGAAAGGTATAAAACAATATATTGGTGCATTTATCCTTCCCGCATCAGTGGATGTGTTGACACAAATACATTTATCTTACCCGGAGGGATTGTCGGTTATACTTTTTGTAGACCAGTACATAGGCACTTAATAGTTAGTTCGTCATGCATAATGTCCTCTGTTTTTAAACAATAATTCACTTCGCTTTACAATAATAATATTTATAGAATTAGAATTATGTTATTATCTTTATGTACCGAGGATGTCAATCAATCATGGATAAGTTATTCCTAAACCCTAAGACCTCATGTTACAATAGTATTGATGTACGTGATCACTGTATCTTTTTGAGTGTGAGTGCTGCTATGGAGTTAACCCTTTGTTTACCGCTATAAGAAAATCGCGGCGAAAGCGGAAATCCTTTGGGTAACTAACCACAAATGGGGTAACTAGAAAATATATAAAAAAATTAGTGGGAATAATTGTGGTTACCATAGCAACTCGGTTGCTGGGACTAAAAAGTCCCGACGGTAAATATCGGACGGGCCAAACAACCCTGCATTTTCTATAAAACCATAACACGTTAGACATGAATAACGTAATAAAATACTTTATTTAAATTGAACGCCAGGAAATTGCCCGTGGAAACTTTGCTTCAGCAAAACATACTCGAAACTACGAATTAGAAAGGTTCGAAAGAACTAGAAACAACAATAAATAAAAATCATCGCTCAGTCAAGCAAATCTGCCAACTCGCTATAAGGCGGATTCCACGAAAAAGTGTACCGCTTTCTGTCAAATTGTCTGTCTCGCCGGAAAATGACGTTAACTTTGCAACATTAAAAATGTTAAAAAACTGACTGTGTCTTGTACTGGGGTTGTTAAACCCACAAATGTTGTGTAATGTATGCATATCTCAATATAAACAATTTTACACTGCACATTTCTTATCTGCAGTATAATAGAGAGACAGAAATGTAAATGTTTCTAATGTCATGGGTTCTAATGTCATATGTCTGTCCAACTTGTTTTTACAATATTCACCACAAAACAAATGTCAATTAAATTAATCAATTAAAGATTTACAGTGGTACTAGCTTGACCTTATTGAGTTATATGTACCATTGTCAGTGTATAAAATACCAATACATCGATACTATGAGCGTTTGAAAAACGTTTCTAGTGTCATGTCTGTCCAACTCCCTTGACGGAAATGACATTAGAACGTCTTTGAAAAGGCTCAATATTTCAGCATGGGCGATGACATACACTGACAATGGCACAGATACATCAATATGCTTGGCCTAATTCCACTGAGCATATGCAAGTGCTTCTGCTATAAGAAATTTCTTGTACATATACGAAATAAATTTTGACAGACAAATGGTACTTGTTTATTTTCATCTTATGCAATTCATTGACACATTTTAGATAATAAGGTACAGGGAACTTTGTTTGTTTATAATGTTTTCCAAGTTATTGGTGTTTCTAATGTCATATTCCGTTAAGGACTGACAGAAATGGGAGTTAGTGATACAGTTTTGCGTGAAATCCGCCATAACCGTGTCCCATGAGAATCCAAATGCGGTAATGCTTCTTTGTGGAAGTCAGACATCATCAGTACATAATAGGCACGAATCATCACTCTGCATCATGAAAGGCGTTGAAGCAATTCTTCTTCCTATTACTACAAAGGTACACCTTGCAGAGTGAACACTGGGAGTATGAAAGGGATTCTTCCTTGTAGCATTGGCAGATTTCACAGCGACCTCGTTTCTCATTGAAGATAATCCAATGGGCTCCTCGATTTTCCAACCTGATGGCTGCTGGAACAGAATACTCGTTTCTACGGCGTTTATTTGCAACCTGCGGTGGTGGGGATAACGCTGGTTTGCCTACTCTTGGCTGTCTAGCGAGAGTGATAAGGGTCTGAGCAACGCCTCTTCTGAACTCCAAAGTGGTAATGCTGCGTTCCTGGAGCTTAGCATATGTCACCTGCGCGTTCACGAGGGTGCGATCCATGACACAAAGGAAGATTCGGTGCAACCACTTCTTGGATTTGCGGTCCAAACCATGTACTGAGCAGAGTCTGTCAGCCTTGTCAACTCCACCCATACATTCGTTATACTCCTTGACAGCAGTAGGGCAAGGAAACTCACTTCTCGTGCCATCTTTCTGCGTTCTGAGGACAGCTGCCTGATCTGTGCCATGAAAATTTGAAACAGCGTATACGGCTTTGTTATCCTTCCACTTGTAGAAGACAATATCTTGGTTTGATTCCCGGAAGTCGCAGTCACCACGCTGGAGATCTTTATTGGCCGACATGTCAGCTGGTAATGCCTTTCGGTTAGAACGAATGGTACCACAGGCATCGACACCATTGCCTTCAGATATTCCATCAAGGCAATGGAAGAGAAGTAGTTGTCGAAGTATACTTGGTGGTGTTTTCAAACAGATCCTTTGTCAGGTCTTGGACAACTTTCTCACCAAGGCCAAATTCATTCACTATGTCGTCACTATCATCAGCATTTTGTGTTCCTGCAACAGTGCCTCTCTTTCGCTGATAAACATCAAACTTACTGATGTAACCATCCATATCTGCCCGTACCCACAACGTGTATCCTCGTTTGATAGGCTTCATGGGGTTGTACTGCTTGATGGAGTGTCTACCTTTGAATAAAATCATGCTTTCGTCGATGCTGAGTTTCCGCGAAACGTTGTACAACTTCACATAGTTGTTATTCATGGCATTTATCAGTGGCCGAACTTTGTATAGCGTATCCTGGTTGTCTTGTGGGATACCAGCGTTGTTGTTGACGTGCAAGTTGGAGAGAATTTGAGAAAATCTGTTTCTTGGAAGAGCTGATGATACGAATGGAACATTCATGTCCTGGTCACTGTTCCAGTAATCGGTATATGACGGCAGTTGGTGGTAGCCCATGCCCATGTTTATTCCCCAAAATGCATAGAATTCCCCTTTAGTTATCGGTGGGATATTTTTCATTTTGGACTGAAAGAGGATATCTTCCACCACAGGATCATCAAGGAACTTCAAAAAGACGTCACCTGGCGTAGTACAGCCGACAAAGTTATCTTCTTTTGGACCTGAAAATATAGTGTACAGACTTGAGAAGATGCAAACGGCATTTGGAATACATAGCTGCATCAATCTGATTTATCAAAACGACACGTAGATATTGAAATCTTGCATGCCAAAACAATTGAGAAATACAATAGCTGATAATTGTACTCGAAAGGGAAACATTGTCATTGAAATGTAAATATTTTAAGACTTTATATGAGTAGTGTGACTAACGTCACAGGACCTACGAAGGAGAGTGAGGAAGATGACTTGGGGGTCCAAGCGTAATGTTATAGGTCACCTAAGTAGATCCAATTTCATCAAAAGTTAGTGAGCTCAGAACTTGCTGGTAACAGTTCCCTAATGCACATTCATGCCAAAAATCAAGGTTCTAATATCAACTGTTCTCCTTATTTTGCCGACGAAAGGATTCGGATGGACTGACTCACTCACTCACTCATTTCCGGACAATTTGCAAATGAGAGCCTACATGTACTTCGTAGGAATGAAATAAAATAGCAGATAATTGTACCCGAAAGGGAAACATTATCATTGAAATGTAAATAGTTCAATACTTTATATTTTACCTTCTGGCAGATGGAAGTTGTGAACAATCGGGGATGTCTCTCTGTTTTTCGACCCACGTTTAGCAATTTCCAGCAAAGACGTTATTTTTGCCCCAGTTACAGTCTCTTTTGGTCCATTTCCCAGTTCCGATAGAGAAGCCTGAAGAGACTTGATTTGAGTAGGCGTGAGGGTATTTGATCCTTGTCTTGCCAGGAACTTCTCAATGGCCTCCACTTGAGCTGTAATTTTCATCACATTCTTTTTGGATGTCGACTTTGTGGAGGATTTAGATTTTTTAGCGTCCCCAGCTGCATTTTGACCTGTGCCACTGGTGGATGGTAGCATGATATCAGGCTCCTACGGTTCTGATTCTGTATCGACGAATACATCCTGTACCGGGCCATCCTGCACTGGGCCATATTCCGGATCAGAATCTGGTTCTTCATCTGTTGTCATTTCATCGTCGCTTGGAATATCAAGCATAGTATGTACATCATCCACGTCATATAAACGTGACAAGCCTCGGCTAACAGCACGGCGAAAAGAGTGGTCCATTTTGTCATTCACTACATGTAAAATAATGCAATTTTATTGAAAACCGAATTAGTGAGTTGTAGTGTAAACAGTCCGACACTAGAAAACACCGAGGAAATCCGATAAATTATTCTTATAATAAATGAGCAGATGAAGGATTCGAGCCCGCGACCCTGAATACATAAAGCTATCAGGCCCTTTCATTATGCCTCGACAACCAATTAGATATTTGCTAGATCCATAAGCTGCACAAATTGGCCACTGATACCATCAAATATCCCATCGGGACTTTTTAGCCCCCAAAATAGTTACCCGAATTTCGATAGGAAATTGACCCATTTTCCTCAAAATGAAACCATGGTGTACAAAATCATTCATCAAAAAATTCCCAATCAGATCGATGGAAAACTTTCTGAAAAAACTGTGCAACAATGCTGACCAGAAATCCACGTTGCTGTACTGAGAGGGTCAACCCAGTGTCTGATGACGTCACCGGCGATTGTTCGTCACAGGCTCCTATAGTCTGTTTCAGATATTCGACAATAACCATCTGTTTTTTACTTAAATGTCCCGACGGCAGGTTCGCGGAACAGACGTTACGCTCAGCCAGCTAAGAGGGACTTTTATGTCCCGTCGGTAAACAAGGGTTAATCGAGTAGACCAGGCGCAGTTTCATATGATTATGGAGAAATAACATGGTGAACTTTTCAAAACAAGACGAATTGCAAGAGGTGGGAAAAATTGACGACCTTTTGGGCGACTAAAAAGCAGTCATATGACTCCACAGGAAAGCATCCCTCGGCCTCTCGCACTCGGACCCGGGAATACGATGGATTCTGTACAGTAACGATTGTCAGGAACATCGTATTTGGACCCGTATCTTTTACATGAGTCTACGACAAAATAGACGATCACAAGTTTGATATAGCTGACTACCCATTTCTGGATACCCTGTATAAATATCTCGACTAACAGCCTTTGCTAGATCCAGTACAAATGCCTCGATTTCAGCCCAAGCAATAGAATATTACTGCAGAAAACTGACAAGACAAGGATATATACAATCAAAGACTTCCATTTGACAAGACAAGGATATATATAACCAAACACTTCCATTTCACAAGACAAGGCTATACCACCAAACCTTCCATTTGAAGTCTGTTGAACGATTTTGTCTTGCAGCAAACAATTTTGTGGGCTTTTTAGGGCATAATTAGAATTCATGCTGTCTTATGAAAACGATCTTTCGATTTTTTATTGACACGGAAATTCTTTTGTGGAGAGAGAGAGAGAGAGAGAGAGAGAGAGAATGAAGGTTTAATATCGCGTTCAGCAATATCTCAGCTATATAGGGACGATCAAACAAAATTCTAAGTACTCAAGCCAATAACTTAGTAATCCAACGCATTAAAACATACACACATTAAAACTTATGCAACAGACCGATTTCTCTCAAATAACCCAAGATGCAGTCTTCCCTCACCCGACTAAAACGAACAGATTTTTATAAGAGAGCCTTCTCTGTCTCGGGCCCAGTGGCGTGGAATTTTCTGCCATCCCGTGTCAGAAACAGCTCATCTTTGGCTGTGTTTAAACACGAATGTTTTAAATACATTTACGAGGATGTTTTTACCAAATCATGATCCTTATTGTGTTAGAATGTGAGCTCTATTTTTTTTTTTATACCCTATACACTGTTTGTTATTTATGATTGTTATAGCACTCGGCTCCCAGGAAGAGCATCGATAGATGATGGCTGACCGAGTTTTTATAAATAAAGCTTCTATTCTATTCTATTCTATTCTATCTTCCAAAGTAGTCGCTCGATAAAAAAAACATCTCTTACAATCTTAAAATCTATGCATTCGATAAGAATATGATTCACTGTGAGCTCTTCGTGGCATGGAATACACCTTGGGATTGGCTCTTTTTTGGTAAATGTTCGTGAGTTAATCGTGAATGGCCGATTCTACATCGCCTGATCCTGGTTTGATCGAAACGTTTCTGGCTGTTCAGCTGAGTATAGCCTACAGTTTTCTTTGAACCAATGAAAATTCTTTTGTGGTCGAGTGAAAGAAGATTGTATTTTAGGTTATTTGAAAGGGATTGGTTTGTTGTACAAATTTTAATGTTTGTACCTGTTTTAGCGCATTAGTTTACCGAGTTAAGTAAATTGATTACTTAGAATTTTGTTTGATCGTCGCTATATAGCTGAAATATTGCTGAATGCGACGTTAAACCCTAATTCTCTCTCTCTCTCCTTGTTTTCATTGCACTGCGGTAAGCGTCCTGTCTGTGTATTGTGTGCGGTCCTCGGTGTTTCATAGGGTGGATGTAGTGTATCGAGCTCTATGTTGCTTCAAGCAGGAACGCATGTTGTTGGTTAGTCGCGATATGACGGAAATATTGTTGAAATAGACGTTAAAGGCGGAATTTTGCGCTCACTCACTCTCTTGAACAAAAGACGGAAATGGCTTCATTTATCTGTATCACTGCTACAGAGTTTAAGAAAAAAAGAATGGTGACCTCCCATTTTTTTATTTCATGTTTAAAGACAAGTTATATAAATTCTGCTCTGTAGAGTTAGCTGTGCAGAAGATACTGATGAAAATTAGCCTATAGGAGCCTCAAACATGAAAACTGGCTAATTCAGTGTTACAGTTACCCCAAAGAATGCATGCAAAAATTATGCAATATATCTACAAATGATGACACGCTGTTCTCACCGTTATCTTATCTTACTCATATAAAGCTATTACTGGAAATTTAATCAGATTTGCACTGTTAGAAATGAAGATGTTCAACTCCCTTGGAGTGTGACTCCTTGGACTGTGAGATCCAATGCCACCCTAATGATTCCCCGATAGGAATACCTATTTGTATCAGCTTTCTGAATGTGATAATATCTATAGCCTGTAATTCAGATAATGTAATCTGTACTAGCGGTCGTAATAGTTAGTAGGATGATTGATGCTGAACTTTTCTTCTTGTCGGATCAGATACCCATATTTTACTCCTAGTTCGAGATAATCCCCGAGGAAACCGTAAACTACATATAAA
Source organism: Hanleya hanleyi (assembly GCA_036873755.1). Lineage (NCBI taxonomy): Eukaryota > Metazoa > Mollusca > Polyplacophora > Lepidopleurida > Hanleyidae > Hanleya > Hanleya hanleyi. The sequence continues at coordinate 98,121 of JAVTVY010025597.1, forward strand.
AAATACCTTATCTCAAACTACCAAATTATTGCCAGTTAATATCTTCACAACGCGTTATAATGGAATCGTGTGGATCGGGTTGTGAAACGGGCTGTAAGCCCATTTCCAGTTAGAAGAAAATCGCCATGGTGGCTATGCTCAAACTAACCGCTTGGTGGGCTCCTTTATACGTTGAATCTTTGAAGTCTGAGTTCATGCTGGCCGACGGCATGTCCAGAGGGATTGCAAAGACTTATTTTGCGTTAGAAAGGGATATCAAAATTACATATATGCTTCATTAAGGTTTCTTGTTTAAACACAGGGTTTAGTAATTCTTAGTTGGAAATATTTGCTAAGGATGGCAATACAGGCTGTTCCCCATATATAAACGCATCACAATCTTTGATGGAATTTATTCATTGGAAAGATATGTAAGAAATGGGAATGGTGGATGACTTCTGGCGACTCAAAAGCAATCATGACTCCACAGGAAAGCTTCTCTCGGCACCTCACATTTAGAAACTATAATACAGAGTATTCTCAGACATAGCTTTAGTATTTCAAATGATATGTATAGAGGATGGGCTGGGTAGATTAACCGTCCACCAGCTCAGACTCGGATATCCCTTGTCATTTTCAGCATGTAGTGGTCCCTAGAGCCTGGAAGGGCTCCAAAGGGACTTCAGGATTGGAGGGTATTCACATTCTAGGCATACTTCCGAATAAGTTACAACTGCACTGACGCGTTATCTATTCAGTAAATTTCAGCTTTAATTGTCCCCGTTTGACTGCATGAACAATTCATGACAGCCATTTTGAATCGCCAAAAATATGCTTGCACATGAAATTGTGTGTAAATATCCAACACACATTTACGTTACCATAATTATAGTGAGTGAGTGAGTGAATAGGGTTTAACGTCGCTTTCAAAATTTTTTCAGCTATATCACGACGGGGAAGGGAAGGGATGGGAGGGGGAGGGACAGGGGCACCTACTTGTAACAGAGCAGATCTAATGCTGCCATTTTATAGTGCTGTCCCACTGAAATATCATGCCGTAGGCAGACATGACACCCCACTCAGTCACATTATACTGACACCGAGCGAACCAGTCCTTGTTCTATCCTCTAAATGCTGAGCGTAAGCGAGGGAGCAACAAGTTCCATTTTTCAAGTCTTAGGTATGACCCGGCCTGGGATCGAACCCAGTACCTACCGCTTACGAGGCCGACGCTCTAACCATTAGAATTATTTTCTCTCAGCTCCACTGTTAAATGATGAGTATCTCAGTCACGCGACACGGTGAATGTTCACAATGACACTATAGCGTTTAAAGACACAAATTCTTTACAATCTCACCTATCACCGGCGTCGAACGAAATTAGGAGCCCACAGAATTGTCTTTAAAAGAGTATTCATTGCAGCGATTCCTTTCTAAACTGATTTGACATCAGCTTCTGATTGTCAAAGATTGATATAGAAATTCAGAATGAAGACGTTTGATCTAGTAGAAACTGGTTAGTATAAAAAAATCTTTATTTTAAGCGCCTAATGTATACACAGACGACTTAGGAATCGTATCTAAAATGTGCGGTCATAGTTGTTTCACAGCAACTACAGGAGAGAGATTGTTATATCGTACAGGAATTGGAACGGGAAATATCAAAATTAGAAGGAAATCGAAACAAGTACAGCAGACAAAATAATATGTGGTTTTGAGAAAATAGGATGGAAACTCGTGTATCAAGTATCTGTGATATCTTGATATTGTTATAATAGCACGATAAAATGCAAATTACATGAACAAAAACTAATAGGATTACATTTATCTTTGAATGATGAAAGTAAATGAATTATATTCATGGCATATTGCTCAATGAGTCCACATTGAGTCCACTAATATATGTTTATCTCTTCATGAATTCAGATCTTTCTCTTCATCGCTGGAGAAGACTAGATGTGTACATACTGCGAACAATTCCATTGCATCGGTAAATATTTTAAGATTTCTCAATAGCGTTGTTGTGGAGAGCAGGGTGAAAATCTTATAAGTACAAATAACAGACATTTTTCAAGTCGCTGTTTTAAACGAAAAAATGTTACTGCATTTCTTTGTTAAATATTTCTAAAAGTTTCACTTTCACGGGATTCACCCGAAATCTATCACCATATAAAATTTGGATCCGATGTGCTTGTCTAAGATAGGATTATATATAATGGAATGTGTCTGTTTAATAACCTTACTCTCTAAAAAAATTGAGTGAACTGTACCTATTCACTCAAACTTGAGTCACTTTTCACTCAACTTGTGTCATATTCTTAGCTTATGTTCTATCATAGTCCATTTGTTTGCCAAATTCTTTGGTTGGTTTTTGTAACCAGCTAGATACTATAGTCGCATTCAGCTCTCTATAATACTACGTTTATTGTGCTTATTTACTTGAATATGTAACAAAAAAAATAACGCTATATTGTTATTCTTGAAAATCGATAATATTTGTGAATCCAAAATCCGATATGGCCTCAAATATACCCTCAAAGATGTGAAAATTCTCGTTTAAAACACCAGTGTATACGAGACGAATTAGTGTGCATGCTGAAGTATGCGGCGAGCTAAGAATAATCTCTTGAACTATACGAGCAACATGAAAAAGTATGATTTTTATATGACCCCATATGGCCGCTACTTTGAATTTGACCATCAGATCTTGCTCTTAGGAATATAGATAAATAGATTGAAAATGAGCGTAAGTTGTTAGGTGTGCTCGGCAGAGATCTCTCGGTTTTGATGAATTTGCAAAAAGGGCTAAGAATATATTAATAATGCCTTGAACTGTGATTTGATGGACGCCAATCAAAAATTGTGATTTTCAGATGGACGCCAGTTTGAATTAAACTATCATATTTCAAAATACGTGTAAGGCGTTAGGTTCTGATGTGAGATATCTTGGTGTTACCAAATTAGCACAATGAGCTATGGCTATTATACATGTATGAATACACTGAAAAATAGCGGCATGGATGACCTCATATGAGCACCATTTTTATTAACACATGATGGTTAATCACAAGAGCAATGAAAACGGGCTCAAAATTAGCCCAATACAATATTCCAAAGCCTTGGAAAGTGTTGGATCTCGATTTCATTGATTCTGGTGATAACGCGAAAAGTTCAAAAGAGCGGTGAAGTCCAACGCACACAGCGAACATTTTGTTGTTTTAGAACAAACACAGTGTTTTGAGCTATTTTTGTCTGCTGTGTGCGATGCCCAAAAACAGAAAACATGTGTTCGGAACAAATGTTCGAGAGATCAAACTTGTTTGATATTGCGAGCATGTTATGCTCTGAAACAAGATTTTACCGCTCGGCCAAACTTTGGCCGAAGGATATTGTCGTCGTCATGTACGCCCGTCCGTCTGTCCGTTACAACTTCTCGTTACCAAGATATCGTTAGAACGACTTACCCTATGCATACCAAACTTGCAGTGCACATCCATATGTTCCTGACCCAGAAACCTATTGATCCTGGACCCCATTGAGTGGAAACTTTGGCGACCATCTTTAATTTCTGAGAAACCATTAATCGTGTCTATCTCGGATGCCATTTCGCTGCTCAGTGTGAAACTTGGTATAGATCATCAATACATCAAGAAACTTTTATGGATTGACCGAACCAGTTTTCCTGATTGGGCGGAAACCTTGGCGACCATCTTTAATTTATGCAAAATCTTTAATGATGTATATCTCTGATGCCATTTGAGTATTCTATACGAAACTTGGTATACAGCATCAATGTATCTGGAGACTTACAATGAATAACCACATCAGTACCTCTGAGTGACGAAAATGACGGCCGGTCATCTTTAATTTATGCAAAATCATTAATGATCTCTATCTCTGATAGCGTTCAAGTGCTTGATGTAAAATTTGGTATGCATCATCGATGCACCGAGACACTTACGATGAATGACCGAACTGGTTTCTCTGATTGGGCGGAAATCTTGGCGACCATTTTTAATTTATGCAAAATCTTAATGACCTATATCTTTGATACTGTTTTAGTACTTCATATGAAACTATAAATCATCGATACATCAATAAACTTACAATTACTGACAACCACTTTCTCTGATTAGGTGGAAAAACTTGATTACCATCTTAAATTTATGCAAAATCTATACCAAGTGCTTGATGCAATACTTTATATACATCATCAAAACATCGAGAGAGACTAAGAATAGATGACAGAACCGTTTCCTCTGGTTGGATGGAAACCTTGGTAGCCATTTTAAGTTATGTAAAATCATTGATGATCTATATATCCTTTGATACTGTTTGAGTGTTCAGTATGATACTTGGTATACATTATCGATACATCAAGAAAAAAGTAATGACTGTCGGTTTCTCTGATTGGGCAGAAACCTTGGGACCATTTCTTTATCCAAAATGTTTAATAATCTGTATATTTGTCACTTGACTGCTTGGTGTTCTTGACGTCCTGACGAAGTAGTACGGTTCAAATTGACTACATTAAGAATGGCTGCCGCCCAGAGCCGAGGGATTTTCAGATGCGCAACTTCGTATTGTCGTCTGTGTGCGGTGACTGCGAACATTTCTCGGAACATTTTTTAACTATTAGCCAATCAGCTGGCGAGCCGAGCCCAGGTGACAAAGGATTGAACCCGGAAGCTACGTCTACTTTTGGCGAAAAACCGCTGCTAGCTTTGGGCTCAAATTTCCGAAATCTCTATTACCCCTGCCAGAAAAAAATTAACCCAAACTACTTCAAACTCGGGAAATAAAACTTGGCACCAAAAATTTTGTTAATCGAGAAGGTCCAATCTATAAAAAAAGTGCATGTTGTCAATAATTCAGAAGCCACACATTTGGAAGAAGTGCAGTAGTAATGGAAGTCTATACAACTGTTTTCCCCTACCGCTTAACATGGGACCCGAAAAAGTCTCGTGACCCTAGGTCAACGGCATCAAGGTCAAATGAATGGCCCAATTCCACATATTGAGAGCACAAAGAAGAGCCGCTTTGTTCACGGACCAGTGATTTCCGCTGATCAGCTACTGGATTATATAACTTCACGTCATCTTTTGACCCAGAAGACTTTTTCGAACTCGTTATAACGGACATAATTTTTTACATATGTACTATCTTTTCTCAGTATTCAATATCTATACAGACTAGACGTAAGGGGCAACACGTTTGCTTTAAGGGTTGTAACGACTTACCCGAGAGTGTGGTGTCTGCAGGAAACGTGAACACATTTAAGTCTAGGCTGGACAAACACTGGGGCAATATATAAAACAAATACTTGTATAAGGCAGGGTGGTGACCGGACGCGGAAAGTCAATGTATGTGTAACCAGTCCGGAGGAACGTATAAGTCTTTTGACTTAAACGCTCAAACGAGAGGTATTCAGGTAAAGGAAATGCCACTATGCTTGAAAAGTAGGACAATATAGTATGTATCTATAAAATTTTGTCAGTTATCACCTGTTCATAATAGTCTCAAACATAGTACGTATCTTTGAAAATTTTGTCAGTTATCACCTGTTCAAAACAGTCTCCTTGGTTAAAAGATAGGGGAAGTGAAATTATGGATCCTAGTAGCCGATCAGCTGGTTGTCACTGGTCCGTGAACGGACAGGTTCTTCCTTGTTCTCTCAATAATGTGCCACTGAGTCATTCATTTGACCTTGATCCCGCTGACCTAGAGTCACGAAACTTGGGCAGTGGGTTCCATTAGATTTTTTTCGAAAATTATCACGAGTTTTGAAATAATGGCGACCAAACTGGAAGTGACGTCATCAAAATTGTAAATATCCGACATTCGGCTGAATATTGGAGAACAGACTAGACGCTTGTCTTGTGGAAATGTGGATGTGTATGTGGATATGTGGAAGTAGATATATGGATGTGGAAACATATATATAGATGTGGATGTGGATATATAGACGAGGATGTCGATATGTAGAAATATAGATGTGGATATGTGAATGTAGATGTCGATGTGGATATGTGAGAGATGAGTACCCTATATCATCTCAGCAAAGGACACGTACTATACTTCGCGACCACGGTCGCTACCACCGTCGCCAACTCGGCTTCAGGCGGCGATCCATTAACATCAGATGAGCTGAATTGTCATCCCAGCTTCCGCGCTAGTGTATCTAATTCCCCTTAAGCCAGTAGTAAGGGCCGTGTGGATACTTCATAATCTCCACATGAACAGCTGCAAAAAATGCTCGGGTGAGATACTAATGCTACGTCTGAGAATCCTCCGTATTCTCGGGTTTGAATGTTAGGTGCCGAGGGATGCTTTCCTGTTTGCTTCCTAGTCTCCAGACGTCGTCAATTTCCCACCTCTTTCACATCGCTCCAATCAATAGAATTGCGTCCCTGTTTGAATACACTACCTATTCGATTACGCCCCTATGAAGTCACATTGGAACTTCCGATACACGTTTTCGCTAAAAGGGATCCATCGGTGAAAGTTTCACATTAGCTATCCACAATTCCCGAGATATATCCGTACTTTCGGTTTGATGACGTCATTATGACGGATCCCATAAATATTTTTCTTACCGCTTACCCTTGGGTCAAGCTGTACCAGATATTTTTTTTTAAATCCAAGATGGTCGCTTTGATGAAGTGTCACGCAGTCGCAGTAACGTCGCAGCAACGTCATCTTAAAAACAGGTATTTTTTGGTCGAATTTTCGGTCAGATTTTGGAAGTTTTTAATTGTGTTCTCTTTGCAAAAACTGTATGATAAATTAGTGAGTCCTATGTGAGATAAAATAGATTTTGCCAAGTTTTCCTCCAAAAAAGCAGGAATTTTGAAGAGAACTGACGAAAACATAACTTCTCTGATACCCCACATGGCTGCCATCTTGACTTTATCCATGATCTCCTGCCCAGGGGGTTATGCGAATAGGCTAGAACTGACTCCAATATGATAAACTAAAAAGTCGCGGAGTGTCAGCTTTCATTTTTTGTTGTTCTGGAGATATAACAGAAAGCTTGGTAGAGGGGATGATGGCCACCGAGATCAGATAGGGTTGAGAGGCCACCCTTAAAGAAGATTGTATTGAAGGTTACTGGAGATGGACAACTTACTGCTCAAGCTGGATAATTTGGTCAGTGTAGATAAGTGATCGTTAGAGCAGGTTCAACTGTATTTCCGGAACATGTGCTGTTGTATGATTTGAATGTTAAGAGCTTAATTTATGACTATTTCTCACGGACACACACAACGTACAGAATGTCGGATTTGACGCTTACAGTAGCAGAACAAGTAGAATTCGGCAACAAGTGCGGTGCCGACTGTACGACGGTACAGCAATAAGTAGGTCATGTGACGTAATACCCTCCTAGATAAGATCGTGTTACGTAATTTCGTGTTCCGAAATTTCCTCTTACGTAATTTCATGTTCCATCATTTCCTGTTACAAAATGAACTCTTGCTTAATTTTCCGTTACGTTCAAGTCAAACTCAAGGCCATTATTTGCGTGATATATCACGTGACACGAGGGTTATAAAATCTTCCTCTATATAAAAATAAAACATTCGAAAACTGACGTTTGATCTGAACGTATGGATGTATACGAGAAAGCACTTATTAAGCTGAGGGGTGCGAGGATCGGTATTATAGTATTATTATATATATATATCTTGTCTAATGTTAACCGGATTAAATACAAGCATCTAGTCCGTCATTCAATATTCAACCGTCGTCCGTCAAAAGAATTTTCGCTCCATAATCCAAAGACCTAACTCATATAATAGATTTAGCACCACCTGCGGAATTAGACACAAGTTACGAAACTTACCGGCATAGATCTTGCACGCTACACTCGTGTTTTTTTTTGCCATGAGCATGCGATATGTATCGTCAAATTGATGATACAGGAGGCGCTTAATTATATAGCCCTGTTTCATGAGTTTCTGCAATGCTGTTTTGTGACATTGATTAAAATCGTCACATTCAACACAGGATCTAGTAAATGCTACTAGGCGACTATACGCGATATGCAGGTCCCTCTGGTATATTACTGTCCAGATGGGGATAGTTTACGATGTCGAGATTGTAATCATCTCTTTTGTCGTAAAATCGATGAGAGTGAAGGCCCGCTTCATTTTTTTAAAAATATATGTCTAAATAAGATGTGCCGTTAGGGCTTTCTATAGTTTACTTCAAATCCAGCGAGAGTGAATATATATTCTTCACTGCGTCATTTATATAGCGATTATCTACAGCAAGAAGATCGTCTATATAGCGTTTGGTGAATGAGAAGGAATGGGCTTTGAAATTATCTGTTTTTCAAAGCGTCTGCGTCTGACACGCACAACAACATAAATGTGGAAATATTGCTTAGTCCAGTCCATCTATTACGCTATATCAAATACAATGTTGTGTAAGTTTATGCAACACATACTTTTCGATTGGAGTTTGAAAGTTTCGGCTTGCTTATATCGAGGGAAGGATAGGTCAACTTCAACGGGCCAATAGGTGCCTATCCGATTATTTCTGTAGTGAACGAGGCGCAGAAAACTCCAACCCAGGCAGCTGACGAAGTTCTTGCTCTCTTTTCTCGGAAAGGCACCTATTCGTCCGTTGAAGGTGGACTGTGATTGGTCACCAGTCTGACATGCGCGACAGATTTAAGATACAGACTGTCCCAGATCTTAATGGAGCGGTTATTAAGAGGAGCGATAGAGGAGCGGTTATTAAGTTTGAGTTTTAATCAGATTGAACATTACCCTACTAGAAGCGGCACTTACAACGTCGTTCGCAGCACGCACTCAATCCAATTGTTTCCGCACAACAATCTCAGTCACTTCAAAGTTGACTTGAATAAATCATTGCGATAAGATCGAGGATAGCTCGTCGGACTCGTTAAGATATTCCTCTCCAAACAGTCGAACATATGACGCAAAGCCTATGCAGGAGATACGAAAGTACCTCTCCTACGTCATGTCGACTTTCGGAGGATTGGCTAGGCAAACGATAACTGGAGTATATTCTATGGAAGACGGTAGCGGCCACTGGCCTTCTCGCATACTCGACTGTAACATCGTCGTACTACTTTCCAACAACCCGGTATCTCGAAGAATGAACGAAGTCGCTTCATTCCTCACCCAGTCTTTACCGATTACACTTCGTTTGAAGAGTCATCCCTTCATCTCATATTCATGAAATCATCAGAATTTACGGAAACTTCAACTGTGGAGTTCACGCTCTGTTCCATACCCACGAACCTAATGGCGGTGGAAATAATGTATCACGTAGAGGTTAGACCAACTTCACAAATCGCAGATGACGGGCCGATGGCCTTTTGATTTCTGTTCAAGGTATGGCTTATACAGACATTAGACGCAGAAGAGTAGACTATACGTTCAACGTAAAATAATGCGAAAGGATGGAACTCTCCTCACAGAGAAAAACAAATGAGGCCCCGTAGATTTATTATAGTCGATGTGGTCGTAGGTAGATGTTACGATGCTGGGAAAACCGACAACTTCCAATACAGCCAAGTTTCCATACAATGTCTATATACGAACTGTGATGAATTTTAGAGAAGATATGAAAAGTGCAACTTTCAGTGCGACTACAGTCTCAAGATTCCGGCAATCATCTGGATACAGATTGCGTAACAGGATATTACGTAAGAGAAAATAATGTAACAGATAATAGTTATCGGGAAATTACGTAACAGGAAATTCGGTAAGAGGAATTTATGCTACAGGATATTTCGTAACGGGAAATAAAATAATAGGAAATTATGTTACAGAACATTATGTAACAGCAATCTGCGTAACAGGAAATTACGTGACAGGAAATTACATTACAGGATATTACGTAACGGGATATTACCTCAAATGA
>JAVTVY010025598.1:0-11731 GCA_036873755.1 Hanleya hanleyi
TAATATTTGTGTATAATTTTGTGTGGTTTTATATACAGATTATATGCCTAAATATTGTGTATCGGAAGCTCTTGACTAATGCGTAATACCGATAAAAGATATCAATATGGATATTGTATTAACATATACCTATATTTGATGTAGTTGTAAATATAAAGAGTACACAATAGTACCGTAGATATTTATATATATATTCCCAGCTGACGTATTCCTAATTGAGGGACTGCCGAATTTCCTGTTTCGAGTGACGATGGTCAGGATATTAATAATGATTGGGGATGACCAGGGCAACGGTAATTCATAATCCAACATCACCGCCTGTCACCGTTTATCAACGCCCGGCCACGTTTAACAACGCCCGGCCACGTTTAACAACGCCCGGCCACGTTTAACATCGTCCCTGTGCTGTAATGGAAATTGGTTGAGACTGCCTTGGACATCGACCATCAAGAACTGTGAATTATCTGACAAGTGAACTATTCCTGTTAAACACGGACAATACAATGGCAAGTGAACTATTTCCTTTATGGTAACCCGTAATATTAATTGCGAAGAGTAACTCGGACTGATTCAGTGCAGGTTATATCATTCACCGCTTATGTAAAGTTTTATTATTATTGATGTTATTATTTGTTATCAGTAAAATAGAAAATTCCACAAAAGTCTTTGTTATTCTTGTTCGTTATCATGCCCACCGAGCATATTTCTATTATGGTTGTAATCAACCCGTGACATCTGGGGGCTCGTCCGGGATTTGCTCGTGTGTTAAGACTTGATGACGGGCAGGAATCAATCCAAGCTCAAATCCACAATTACTATATTTTTTTCTCAATGTAAACCTTGCATTGCCTCAATCAAATTTAATCGATCAATTTGCCCAAGGGTTAATAAGGGTATTTGTGTCATTTGGAACGGGATAGAAGTCCAGTCATAGGAATACTGTTAGCGAGGGATATATAGTGGGAGTTAGTGGGGGTCTTCCGGTAAGCCACAATTCCGGGGGGGTTACGATCCCTATAGTGATTTGAGACCTTGTTGGCCTAGAATATTAGGCGGTTGGTTTGTTAGACCAGCGATTGTTTTTTTTTATTTGGTTGCCTTGGCCTTGCGTAATCAATTGACCTGTGGGGTGATGGGTTAATTTTCTAGTTGAGCGTATTTTTTTTCACGGCGTGTGTGTAACGTGGCGTGTGTGGCGCGCGTTTATTGGCGTGTTTGGTGCGCGTTTATTTTGCTCAAACTATTTCTTTTTGGTACTCTGTTTTATTATTTGTCCAAATCTCGTCTTTGTGCGGGTGGACGGCATGGCCATGTTGGATTTACTCGAGCTTACACGGTGTGGTAAGGAGTTAGGTTTAGGGGGAACAGAATTAAGATTGTTCATTGACGAAGAACGAAAACGCGCGCATGTGGTGGAAGTAGAGAAACAAGAAAGAGAACGAGAAAAACGTGCTTATGAACGTGATCTGAAACAGATGGAGCTTGAAATCCTTGAAAAACGGGCTGCGGCCCAAGTTAAAGCAGAACAGCGTCCTACCGAAAACGTTCGTAATGTTGTAGAGTTTCGGCCAAAATTACCAGTTTTTGACGAAACAAAAGATCAGTTAGATTCTTACATTGAACGTTTCGAGCGTTACGCGGAAACACAGAAGTGGAAGGCCGAAGATAGAGCAGTTTATTTGGGCGCCCTTCTCACAGGTAAAGCTCTTGATGTTTACGTGCGTTTGTCTCCCGAAGAGGCTAAGGATTATGCGCAATTAAAGCAAGCCTTGTTTAAGCGGTTTCAGTTAACTGAAGATGGGTTCAGAAAGAAGTTTTTTTCCACTAAACCAGAATCCAATGAAACCCCTGTCCAATTTGCGTTTAGACTGGGAACTTACTTAGATAGATGGGTTGAATTATCCGGAATACCTAAAGAGTATGAAAGCTTGCGCCAACTATTTTTGAAAGAGCAGTTTGTTGTTAACATACCTAGGGATCTTGCGGTCTTTATTCGCGAGCGCACGCCAAGGACTATTACAGACACGGTGAAAGTGGCGGAAACCTACATGGAGGCGCGTAATTGGGTTCACCTTAATCGACCAAGCATCGCGAACCAGAGTTCGAAAACTGTTCAGAACCAAAAACGCGATGTGCACTCTAATGTTACTACTGTTGACAAAACTGCACATGACGGCAGACGCACGGACGGACAACCAATTTGTTATCGATGCCATGGAATTGGTCACTTCGCGAAATCGTGTAAGAAACACACAGGCGCGAGTTATGATAAAAGTACATACACTGCATTTTGTGGTGTTGACGTGGCTGACCCCAAAACCACGCACAACTGTTCAATGACTGACGTCACAGCAACTCTAGAATGTGGTTGCAATATCCCTATACTAAGTAGTTCATGTCAAAATTCTGACCTCGAATTATCCGGTCTGCATGTTGAAGACGGATATGTCGATAGCCGGAAAGCACGCGTGATGCGTGATACTGGTTGCAGTGGGGTAGTTGTTAGGCGTAGTTTGGTTGACGAGAGTCGGCTGTTGGGTGTGCATAAAAGATATGTCATGATTGACCGAACTGTACGAACGGCGCCGATGGCTAGCGTTTGTGTGCAGACGCCATTTTTCACAGGCGAAGTTGAAGCCCTGTGCATGGCCAATCCAATCTGTGATTTGATTATAGGTAATATACCAGGTGCATTAGTGAACCTCGACAGACAACTTGAGACTAATAAGAACGTAGTTAGTGGTGAAATGTGTGATATGTCTGAGGTTGTAGATACAACCGACGTCCAAGTAGAACGCGGGTTGGATGTGGCTAATGCGGTACAAACGCGCAGTCTAACAGATAAGGGGAGGAAACTTTTGCAACCCCTTAAGGTGCCAAAAATAGAAATACCAAATATGACTCGTGAGAGTGTTATTGCAAAACAGCATGAAGACATTACACTAAAGAGAGTTCACGGTTACGCCAAACATGGCGATGATCCGAAATCGATTGGAGCGGGTACGGAACGCTTCGGGTATAAAAATGGGGTTCTGTATCGTTTGTATGCTAGACCTCCAGACTCGCCCGAACTGAAGCAGTTAGTGGTACCGACCGATTTACGACAAGTAGTATTAAAACTAGGTCACGACGCCGTTATGGCTGGTCATCTTGGTTCTCGGAAGACTCTTGATCGTGTACTGAGTAATTTTTATTGGCCTGGAGTGACATCAGACGTTGATCGGTTCTGCAGATCGTGCGATATGTGCCAAAAGACTGTGCCAAAGGGGAAAGTTTCCAAAGTCCCAGTGGAGAAAATGCCACTAATTGACACGCCTTTCTGTAGAGTAGCCGCGGATATCGTAGGACCGATTACGCCTCGAACCGAGCGTGGGAATAAATATATTCTTACAGTGGTGGATTATGCGACGCGCTATCCGAAAGCTGTAGCTCTACCAGATATAACTACAGAGAGAGTAGCAGAAGCACTCTGGACTATATTTGCGCGAGTAGGAATACCCCAAGAAATTCTCACCGACAATGGCAGTAATTTTACTTCGGATATGATGGCGGAATTTTGTAGATTACTTTCTATAGATCAGCTTAGAACAACACCGTACCACGCAATGTGTAACGGATTAGTTGAGCGCTTTAATGGCACAATCAAAGGGATGCTCAAAAAGCTGTGCGCGGAACGCCCTGCGGATTGGGATCGGTACATCGAACCACGGGATATAACAAGCCCCTAGGGTTTTATTCCCGCCATCCGCAGCACTATATCTTTTATCATTGAATTGTACATTGTTTTTTTTATATTGCTGTTATATGGTGAATAAATCAAATCAAATCAAATCAAAATCACTGTTGTTCGCTTTTCGCGAAGTCCCGCAAGAGAGCCTGCAATTTTCCCCGTTTGAATTACTGTATGGTCGCAGCGTACGCGGACCACTGGCGATCCTGCGTGAGCTTTGGACTAAAGAGGTCGATGACGAAAAAGTCCGAACGACATATGAGTATGTAGTTGATTTGCGCAACAGGCTGGAAGATAGCATGCAGTTAGCCAAAGAGAATTTGAGCGCTGCGCAAACCCGGTATAAGCGGAACTATGACAAGAAAGCTAGAGAACGTACACTGAGTCCCGGTAATCTGGTCCTCGTTTTGCTGCCCAGTCATACCAATAAATTATTAATGCAGTGGAAAGGGCCGTATTCAGTCTTAGAAAAGATTGGAACTAACGATTATCGCATTGAAATGGGGAAGAAAAAGAAAATCTTCCATGTTAATATGCTCAAGCGGTACGTTGAACGTGACAAAATCGTCACTATGGGACTCGTAGCGGCGATTGCTCAAGATCCTACCGAGTCTGAAGAGTTCGGTAATGAAACGTTGCTTAGTGACTATCCTTCGGCAAAAGCCGAAACTTACTTGGATGTTAATATTTGCGAGGATTTGTTGGAAGGGCAAGCAGTTAAGTTGCGCGCTCTGATTCGCGAGTATCGTCACATCTTTTCACACAAACCCGGACTGACGACATTAGCAGAGCATGATATTGTACTTACGTCAGAAGAGCCAATCACGGTAAGACCGTACGCTGTTCCGCATACTTTACTGGACACGGTAAAAACAGAAGTTCAGGAAATGGTCGATATGGGGATTATTGAGCCTGCAAATTCTCCATACAGGTCGCCTTTGCTTATGGTGAAGAAAAAAGATTTAACATTGAGGCCTGTAATTGACTTTCGGCGGCTGAACAAAATTACAGTGTTCGACGCCGAGCCGATGTCTAATTCCGAGGAAATTTTTGCCAAAGTTACGAAGTGCAATTTTTTGTCGAAATTAGATTTTTGTAAGGGTTATTGGCAAATCCCTTTGACAGAACAGTCTAAAGACCTTACCGGCTTCTACACTCCGTTTGGCCTATACAGATTTACGCGCATGCCCTTTGGCCTAGTTAACGCCGGAAGTTCATATAACCGCATGATGCGAAAACTGTTGCACGATATGACGGATGTTGATAGCTTTGTGGACGATGTTCTTGTTCATACGGAGACGTGGGAAGAGCATCTCGCGCGATTGCGCGAGACGTTCGTACGGATTAAGGAAGCTAAGCTCACAGTCAAACCTTCCAAATGTTATTTTGGGTACAACAAGTTAGAGTATGTAGGACATTTGGTAGGACAGGGCATTCTTAGCACCCTTGAGGAAAAAATCCAGCGGATAAAATTAGCTCCCCGTCCTCAGACCAAGAAAGAGTTACGTTCCTTTTTGGGACTCGTTGGGTATTACCAGCGGTATGTACCGAATTATTCTACAATTGCATCACCGTTAACAGATCTTACTGGCAAGGGAAAACCGAACAAACTAGTTTGGGAACCAAAGCATGATGTGGCCCTTAACACCTTGAAAGATAGGTTGTCTAGTTCTCCCATTTTGAAGTTGCCCGACTTCTATAAGGATTTTGTCCTCAGAACAGATGCTTCGGATGCTGGGGTCGGGGCTGTACTGCTACAGGAGTTTGAAGGGGTGTTATTCCCTATTGCTTATGCAAGTAGGAAACTATCAGAGAGAGAAAGAAAGTACTCGACAGTAGAACGTGAGTGCTTGGCAATTTTTTGGGCAGTGAACAAGTTCAATGTGTACCTATTTGGTCGACCATTTTTGCTTCAAACCGACCACCAACCTCTTGCTTTCTTAAAGACGGCGAAACTAAGCAATTCAAGATTGATGAGATGGGCACTATTTTTACAAACTTTCAATTATAAAATTGAGGCAATAAAGGGTACGCTAAACGTAGGGGCAGATTTCATGAGCCGAAGCCCAGTTGAAACTGCGTGATGTGTATCAGAAATAGACTTATCTGGTTAATGAAAATTGTGAACAAATTTCATTCTTAAGGAAGGGGTGATGTCACGATTGTGATTGACAGGTTATTTTGTATGGCAGGGATAGAGCTATGTTGCCCCGCTTGCGGTGGAGTTTGATGCACGACTTAGTTCACTGTGTGCGGTGAAGTGTAACGCGGGAAGCAATTATGCTAATCTGGAAACCCGGCCGGCATTCTGTCTTTAGATTATTAACCAAATGTAGATAGAGCATTATGTCTTACGATTGGTTGTATTTGTGAGACGTAGATTTTCTTATGTGCTGTACTCGAAGACAGCTGATTTTTGATTCATTCTAAGCTGACACTTTAGTGTGAACACACGCTGTGGGCCCGGAGTCTGTTGAGATCCGAGCGGCCACATATATATGTGGTGAACTATATATTCCCAGGTATGTAGAATTTAGAACTAAAGATCTGTAAATATAGCTGGTTATTTTACTAAATTAATTGAGAATCCACAGTAGACGGGAAAAGGTGATAATGTTTGTGTATAATATTGTGTGGTTTTATATACAGATTATATGCCTAAATATTGTGTATCGGAAGCTCTTGACTAATGCGTAATACCGATAAGATATCAATATGGATATTGTATTAACATATACCTATATCTGATGTAGTTGTAAATATAAGGAGTACACAATAGTACCGTAGATATTTATATATATTCCCAGCTGACGTATTCCTAATTGAGGGACTGCCGAATTTCCTGTTTCGAGTGACGATGGTCAGGATATTAATAATGATTGGGGATGACCAGGGCAACGGTATATTCATAATCCAACATCACCGCCTGTCACCGTTTATCAACGCCCGGCCACGTTTAACAACGCCCGGCCACGTTTAACAACGCCCGGCCACATTTAACATCGTCCCTGTGCTGTAATGGAAATTGGTTGAGACTGCCTTGGACATCGACCATCAAGAGCTGTGAATTATCTGACAAGTGAACTATTCCTGTTAAACACGGACAATACAATGGCAAGTGAACTATTTCCTTTATGGTAACCCGTAATATTAATTGCGAAGAGTAACTCGGACTGATTCAGTGCAGGTTATATCATTCACCGCTTATGTAAAGTTTTATTATTATTGATGTTATTATTTGTTATCAGTAAAATAGAAAATTCCACAAAAGTCTTTGTTATTCTTGTTCGTTATCATGCCCACCGAGCATATTTCTATTATGGTTGTAATCAACCCGTGACAGTGTGACATTCGGACAGATCGAGGTGTGTAAAACGTTTTATACCCGTCACTGAATTCATTACTTGTTTCCTGGCGCACACTTGTTAATATTATCAAATAAATGGATGTTGCAAGTTTCCGCGCTACTGCATGACTGAAAGCATGCACATGGCATGACTGAAACCCGCCGTTTTGTGTGCTAAGTTTGAAAACATTTCTTGCAAGGAAAACTTGATTTATTTCATCAAGCGAAAGCATCCTTTACTGCAATTTTCAAATTGACTGATCTTATTGTCCTGCATCATTTGTCATCCAGCAAAAGTAATGTTCTTGATTCTTACCATATCCGTAATGACAGCTCGTTGAACAGGTCAGGGAAAAGGACTAACTGGGATATATATCCCAATTGGGATAAAATATCGCAATTTGAATATTTTTTTCATACTTCCATATTTTCAAGCTGGCATATTGTGCTAGTAGTTCTTCTGTTCGTTTAAAGACATACAACAGTGGTTATTGATGGGAAGTATACTGCAACAACAACATCAAAAAGTATATTGCACGTAATTGCAATTGCACAGAGAATAATGTCGACGAGAAAAGGTCAGCAAAATTATACAATCGTATTGTCAGTTTTGTGAAGTAGATTCTATCTTGTTGTTGGTAGTTTTGATGCCGAAATCCGACATTGCCGTTTAGTATGAAAATCGGTGAAAATATCCCAATTAGGATATATTTCAATATCCAAACTTTGATTTAATATCTTAGGTGGGATATATACCAATCTTAATAAATTAATATCCTATCAATGCTCCCCAATCGTATATGTCGCTATGTAGGATCTTACTGATTTCAATTGAATTTTGTGTTCGGAGCGCCCAGCTCATGAATATTAATAGTCTTATGACATCACGACCGCATTTTAACTACTTTACTTGAGTCGGGCAGGGGGGATAGATTCATGGACTCTGCGTTAACACAAGGTTACGCCAAGGGCGAGTCCATAATTCTATCCCGCATTGTGGAGCCAACCTGGCGGGTGGGCGGCAACATCAGAAGATTCCCCCACAGCTTCGCGTGTGCTTCGGCTGAGCCAACCAGAAAGCACTTGTCATTACGTTCCCTTCAAAGCACTATAAAAACCTATCGGGATCGGTCAACACGCGCCTTACTGCAAGCCGGTTAGATCCTAGCAGCGACATATCCAAATGGGGAAGCAGTTAGGATTTAATTTTAATTAGATTGGATATATACCCCACTTAGTGCTTTGCTCTGACCTGTTGAAGTTGACAAAATAATTTTCCGGTTGGGCCATGCAGGCAGTGGAGGTAAATTTATTTTTTGATGTTAATAATGGTTTTCTGTGTCTGTGATTGAATTTTTTTAGTAACGTAAGGGTATTTTTTCTGTGTGCAATTGCTGAATGGATTTTAAAATAATTATTCGATGTACCGGTAGGCATACGTGTAATCTTGAAGAAGACCTATAGGCTACTTGTATTATTTTCTGGTTATCAATTGCCACACAAATAAATTATGAATATGAATCAGATTCAGTGACTTCATTCTTGTACATGTCTACAATAACAATGTCATTGAGCTTTGACTGCAGGTTGCTGTGTGCATGAATACATAAACCATGAATGAAAGCCGATCTGCTTCCTGGGCAACAATGTTCACTATGATGCGGACACCGACCTCGGCAATATTGTAGGGTTACTACCAAAATGTTACCTTGTTTAGTTCAGATAATATACAATTTGTAATCTTCGGTGTTGTGTTCTTTATCGGGGAAAGGTAATTCCATTGGGTTGTCAAACAATTGTGATAACGCCTCAACAAAATTGTTTCCATCGTCCACTGGTACCACATGCAACTCTCATTTGCCTAGACTTTCTTTACAGTATTGATGAAGTCTCTTCAATAATTAGAGCTAAGCTTCACAAATTCACATCACGTATGCAACGAGAGACACATCAGAAATATATTGAACAGGACCAATTCCTTCCCTGTTTTTTAGCAGCCTTGGATGCTTTCATATATATTCGGGTCTCACCTAACTGCAAACCTGGCAGTTCTGTGTTTTTCATTTTCTTAGCAAACTAACTCAATCTGTGAAAAATTATGTAGCTCGCATAAATATATTGAGCTTCACGCGCAAAACTGGTAACGCGAAAATCCTTTTTGTGGAAGACGGCTGAATATCGAATGTAAGATTATATCGTTGGCTAATATTTATAATTATCAAAAACAACACATTTAACTTAAAGGGGAATGTTATCACCAGACCTATGTTAACGTTAGTATATACCTTGATACTGTAAGAAATCGACTATATAATTTTTTCCCCGATCTCCGAACTTTAAAACTGTAAATTTGGCGATTTAAACGCGTTCTTACCAAGAGCTTTTCAAAGCGGTGACCTTTGACCCATGACGTCACAGAGTGAACCAGTCTGCCATAGCATTAGCATTAGCATACGTAAACCAGTCAAATCTGTTCCAATATTTTTCGATTTTTCGACTGTATTCGCGTACTTTGGAGGCATCATACCTCGTCGTTGTGTTGTTGGAGGATGTAGCAACACGAATGGAGATGGATTCAAGTTGCACCCGTGGCCAAACGACGAAAAATCGGTGAGAAATTCGACGAAATTTGTACAAAACACGAGAGTGTGGGGAATTACAAGCGTCTAGTCCGTCATTCATAATCCAGCCGTCGTCCATTAGAGAATATCCGCGTCCATAATCCAAAGACCTATTCCATTTCCATATAACAGTATTAGCACCAAATTCAAAAAGACAAAAGTATACATAACATAGGCTTGTTTCCTGCAAGAGAGAAGCGGTCAACAATTTTCAATGATGCCGGCAAGACATCATGATGTTCCAAAATATCAAATCCGTATCGCTGATCAGTATTCGTAATCCATAATATTCGTTATAGAGTCGTCATCTAAAAATGATGTACCTCAGCCACGCTTTGATTGTGACTGTTCATATGAGTACCATGAGGATCTTGAAGTACATGAGCCGACGAAATGGTCTCGCATTTGTTCCGCTCACTTCACTGACAGCTATGCAACAACAGAGATGGCAAGAATGCGCCGATACCCCCCTATACCAGAAGTGGATGAAAACTAGAAGTATGCAATGATGTATTCAGTGTCATCGACGGCATGTTACCCGTTTTAGCGCATCCAGTTGAAAACATTGCCTCCTAGCGGGAACTGACGAACTGCCAGGGGAGACAATTTTGGAAGGTCAGGAAACGACTCCTACAGCCGCGAATGCAACTAGAGCGTCCCGAGTCAAACCGCCAAAGGTGACGCAATGAATCATGGGAGTTTTATGAGAGACCGTGACACTGCATATCACTGAAAATTATCAAAATCGCGGCTCGCCTATGTTAACTCCTCGTGGCGCTGTTGGGTTGATTTATTTGTACTTCCATGCAAACAAAATATATGTTGACTGTTAGTTACGAACACTGGTAACAATAATAATTGATTAATATATCTAAGATTTATCCAGAAAGTCTATTCATATGCAAATAAAGCACTCCGCGAAATTGTCAGATGTGCCATTCTATGAATATTCGTTCTTCTTACACTCCTGATGCAAACCTCCCGTCATCAGTAATATTTATTCAACGAAATGTAACCCAAGTTGATACATTTATTTAATGAAACAACAGAACAGAATTGGGGAAGCCGAACTGAATGAACTTATCGCCACGAGCGCAACAGCTTTCTTCTTTGGTTTTCTTTCTGGGTCAAGCCGTTACATATAATGGAGCTTGTGCTTCTAAATCTGGTAGCCAATCATTTGCCTTTAGTAAAATTCCTGATAGTCCTTATAAGGCACGCCTGCGTATCACGCGATATTTCTGTAGTATTTTGAACTTCAGTTGTAAGAAAATCGAATGTTCATTGGTCGCCAGTATTGGTTACGTCATATAATGACCTCCCACGCTTTCCGCGGAAAATTGAGGCTTATGGCGAGTGGGTCAAAACATAACTTTGAATTCGACCTGATTCAAACTTGTTGTTGAAATATTGAGAAAACAAAGCCATTCGTATCACCAAATGTCGGTAGTTAGGACGGATATGATAGATTATGGATTTTGGGATGTTAGATGCACAATAAATGAAAAAAGACATATATGATAATATCCTGCCCACCCGTTAGGGGGCCACCAGGTTAGAAGTAAAGCAAATAAATGAACTTCCCGCGTTATCTCCCCAGAATAAATGAACTACGGCCATACTCGATTGTAATTCAATAAAAGATTTATTGCCCATTTACGATATCGAACTAATGTGTTAAAAAGACAACATGAGTCGAAAGTACAGGTAGACCTTCGTTGGGCAGAAGTTTGGATCTAACGAAAAAAATGTTGACTCCGGTGTCAGCACAACCGGTTTTCTGGGTCACCGTAGCGTACGGCCAGACTCCGTGCGCCAGATAATTCCCATGATTCCTCAGTCAAAATTTAGGTAATTCAGCTGCCGACAATTGCCGACTGATAACGACTGCAAGCCGATCGGCGCACAGTGGGAAAAAATGGATTCTGTATTGCGCAGATTTCACATCCTACGTCACATAAAGCGTTATAGGCAGGCTGGTGGTGCCATTGCAGTCTACATAGTCTAAGTGATCCTTACATACTTCTAGTTTTC
>JAVTVY010025599.1:0-102326 GCA_036873755.1 Hanleya hanleyi
AGATCCAGGGCTTCTGGTGTTCGTCGCTTTGCATGGTGGACATATTTATCTTCCCTGCATTCTTGCCTCTTGGATTTATTGAAGTCTTCCAGGTACCGTGCAAGCAAACAGCTCTTCATTTTGACATTACTGGGAAAAATGTTACGACTCAAAATCCAACTGGAACAACTGCAATAAAGTTCTTTGAAATATGCCTGTACAGACCATATTGGGAACAAAAGCCAGATTTGTCAATGTTATTTCAGTGGTAGTCCAGGAATGTGTAACATTCTCAGTTCCAAGAAATAAAGTGTGAAGTAAAACAGGTGGAATCTTAAGATTATTGGCCATCCAAAAATCCACATTAGTAAATTTGCACAATCCGGATGAAGGATTACTTGTACATAAATCCAGAGATCAATATCTACCAAAGTGCTATAACTTCCATCCTGCCAAACGAACCGCACACCTGATATTTTCACACCTGCTGTCAATTTCTGATTATCTCGTTAAGGATGCACGAATGTCATACAGGAAGCTTAATGATATACACAGGTAACATCCGTCCGTGTATGACAAGCAATTCGTCTACTGGACTGCGAGCGTATGGAAGACCTCGGACTGACACGGTAACGATAGTCAGGACAAATGAAGTCCAGAAAAACATCCCTGTTTATGACCAGTACAGCTTGACCTCATCTCAGGTCAACTGTCGCTGGCAGTCATGGTTGACTGACCCAGCAATGAAAGGACAGAACCAGTAAAGGACAGTCTGTGAGCTTAGGTCATGCACCATGGCATCTGATGGACTTGCACCCAGTCAGGTGTTACATAGATATGTTCTGTGTCATAAATCCATTGTCATATAGTACACTGGTCTAAGTCAGGTGTCTCGGGCCACTCAAGCGTTGCATAAAAACAGCAGCGAGTGAATATACAGCTTACACATTCAGGAA
The DNA here is from genome assembly GCA_036873755.1 of Hanleya hanleyi. NCBI lineage: Eukaryota > Metazoa > Mollusca > Polyplacophora > Lepidopleurida > Hanleyidae > Hanleya > Hanleya hanleyi. The sequence continues at coordinate 936 of JAVTVY010025599.1, forward strand.
GATGGCGCCAGGACAAAATAGTCAAAACTAATGAAGCATGATCGAAGCTAACATTTGACGATAACAGAGTTTTATCCCATCCTGCATATTTAGGCATGAATTCGGTCTGCGGAAATGAACTGGATACATACACCTGTACACAGGATAAGTAACTGATCACCTGGACTGATATCAACGTGTCTTGGCCATCATCGCGAGTTCTGTCACGCCGTTCGTAGTGATATTCAGTCATAATAGTCAGAAAATATATTTAATGGGCTGTAAAAACAAAGAATTCTAAAAAAAAGCTTTATGTCTACAGCTATGTCTACTGGAGATGATTTTCTCCCAAAAAAAAAAAAAAACAACTATCAAATATGTAAGCACTTTTCAACAGACACGTGATACTGTTGACCTCTGCTTGGACAATCATCTGTTTTTATTGATGTATATTTCAGTCATTTCAAGTCCCCACCCTGAAATTATCCATTATCCTGACTTGCTTATTGTAAATTCTACCTGTTTTAACTGAGTGTGAATATCCCAACCAACCTGTATGAAGCGACAATGGTACTTGATGTTCGGTAGTTGTCACTGTTTTCAACCGTCATATCTCAGAATCTTAACTACAATTCGAGACGAAAATTTTGCCTGTTTTCATACCAAAGTTCCCTGTTGGTGAAAAAATGTGCACATGCAGCTACAGAATATAGCAGATAATATGTGCACAGCTACAGATTGTTAACAGTTACCAGGGCAGATAAACTGGTCTTCCCTGTGACGGGTACCATCTCATCTCCAGTACAGACCATCCCTGTTTCTTCCTACATTTGTAGCTCTGGAGATAGTTGTACCTATTAAGGAACAGGCATGTCCTCTACTACCATGGTTCCACTCCACTGTGGGCAAGTGTTGAGCAACAGACAAATCTGGTGTGTTGATGTCTTTATTATTTTAAAAACTAATTCTCTTCCTATCTCCTTGCCTGGTCAAATTTACTGATGAATTAAATGAACCATGATAATAGTTCATATGGTAATGATGGAGAGTTGGTACAAATACATATAGTCTATGAAAAGTACATATTATGAGTGGGGGCATGTCATATTGGGCTATATATATATATGAACATACAAATTATCTCAGATTTTCACCTATCCTTAAGAACTGAATACAAATGATATCTTGTCCAAAATATCTTACATAACACGGTCACCTTGAACGTAACTTCGCAACAAAGGCAGTCTAGTGTCACTATGTCTAATTATCACCACAGATGATCATTAGATCCCGATAAACACAGTAATTATGATTCATAAATGATCACTAATTATCAGAAAAAGTAAATATTTGCAGGAACACAAACCACGGCAATTAAACTCTGCCTGAAGAATTCTCTTTCTCTGCGGCAATTTTACAATGTCACATTCTTAAATTTGAGAAAAAATAAAAACATAAAAACACGTTGATGTCATTCAAACAAAACTTTTATCATGGGGTGATCTGTAGGGTCTTTTGTTCTCTCCTCGTATTTTGTGAGTAGACATATAATGTTGATGTTCTTCATTCATGAAATAAATATCACAAGCCATGCTCCACTGATAAGATATACACAATTATGTGGGTGATGAAAATACCAAATCTGAGGAATCAACAATTAATGATTTTTAAACATTTAAATATGATGGGGTGATTATCAACCCTCATCTTAATTTTAACCATTAAATTTCACAGAAAAGGCAAAAAATAGAACTAAAATAATGCTGCTTTGAAATGCTAATTGTTTTGAAGCATGATCGCTCAGAGCTATTTATTATCAGTAATTATAGGGGCAAAAAAAGAAAGAAAGAAAAGAAATACAGAAATGACTTTCGTATTTTTAAAAGTACATGTACATGCACATGTGAATCTAGGTTAGGCACACTCTCCTAATTATCAAGACATACATATATATGTGTATGCATGTCAATAAATTTCCTGTCTGTCATGCTTGATTTGCAGGTACAATAATTAAACAGGTTCTGTTTCACCCAGGTTCATGTAGATTTGAAGGTGTAAAAGTAATAGAATTGATATAGAGGTACATGTATATACTCAATCATGGAACCATAATGGTACCAGAATGGAGAACGATCACCTATGGTCCACTCTGGGATCACTCACTGTGGAAACAACAGTTAATTCACAATGATGGTTCCGCTCCACTTATCCACATATATATATCCAATTACATATCAGCAGATATTACCCCCAGAACATCTTAATGCTGGTTACAAGAATGGAGCTTTAACCAATCAGAAGCCCACGTGGCTTACTTCCTCGGGAGCTCACCAATCAAACTTTCATAGTAACACACCTGTAGAAGCTACGTTTTAAACCGGTGTGTGGGAGGTGAACATCAAGCTCACTGAAGAGAAAATATGTTATCTTGGCAAAGGTGATTTCAGCTGTCAAAACAATATTCAGGCTGTTTGGCTATTGATATCTAGATGCAAAACAACCCAGGAAAAAAGTGGGTTACCACCCATTGTTCTCGTATACCTCGACAAACGATCCCGACAAAACGAAGGACTTGCTATGAATCTGACCAGTGATTTGAGTTAATCATGTTTATGCCAATAAAACAATGTTATCATGCAGGATTTGCCATTGAACCACACAATGTCTGAAACAAAGCTCATTTATGGGTTTCCTCAATTTCTTTTTATTTATCAAAGCAATTAATACAACCAAAATGTGACAAAAGTTTGAAAAAACAACAGAAATACACTACAACATGTGTCAATATCTTGTAAAAAGCTTCAAAATATTTCACTACTGCATAACAATTTAAGGCACAACTGAATAGTATCAGAGAATTGATCTAAGATTTTATGAATGACGTACACATCCTGTGTCAGACAATAGTATCTACAGCACATTAACAAATTGTAGGTGGGGATGTAACGACAAAAACAAAAACTTTCATGAATTCCACATGAAGAAAGAAATAACAATTATACAGAGAAAAAAATATATAAAATGAACAATGAGAAATCGAGCATTGAAATAAATACATGTACTTTTGGGCAAAGAAAAAAGTTAATGTTCATTGAACATGTGGAAATCAAGGTATTTCATTCATACTTTCTCATGGTCATGAGCTATGACCTCCCTCTTCTCTGGGGTTGGTTGTATCATTCATTACCTGTATGCAACTGTAACAAAGCAACGACATCCTAATGATAGCCATCTTCATACACCAGTCGACTTCTCCGTTCACACTTTGACTTCGCCTTGATACATCGGACCGCCAAAAGCATTCAAATCCATGACCTGTGTAAATTTCATCTAAACACCCAAGAGAGACAATAAGAACATACTCAACAACCGTGTGTAGCTAGGGTGACATAGCAGGGTTATATCCAGGAATTTGAAGTAGTGTCCTTATTTGAAAAAAAATGCCGAGCGCAGCGAGGCGTAGCTTACAGTCCGGGATCCAGGGGCCGCCTAGCCCACCGGAAGCTCTGGGGTCTTAGATGCTCTCAGGAGCATTCGAGCCCATTTCTGGCTATTTAAATGTCTTGTCAGATACCTGTAGATAATGAACAATTTACTTCTTTTTTTCCAAATTTTCACCACATTCAGGCTGATCTTGCTTGTGTTTCAAAATGACAAAGTTGAGCAGGGACTTGCTGCATGAATTTCCAGATCATTTACTTCCACATGCTGTCAGATTGATACTATACCATGATGTCAACTTTGACTAAACTAATAACAACTAACCTTTTTGCTGATTAGACTAGGGCTCAGGGGCCGTCTAGGCGCCGAGAAACTCTGGGACCCTTGATGCATGTCTTGTCGATCAGACAAGCATATCATGCACATTTTACTTCTTGTTTAATCTGATCATCTGCTTTTAAAATTATTTACAGCTGCTGCTTTCAAAATTTCTATTGAATAGATTCCTCTGTACAGTATTTTTATACCATGCTGTATATCATTCGAAGCTGATTCTCTTCCCACCTCGACTGCCTCAACGGGTTGAACATAATTTGTCCCAGCTTCGATGCCTGCATCATTTTCCATGTCGTGTTCAACATCTGCTTGACCTGTGTTTTCAATACCGGCAGCACAGCATCGAGCAAAGAGAACGTCGACTTTGTGGCAGTCAGACCCTTCATCTTCCTTTAGTTTTTTTTTTTCAAATGTCCAGCCAACACACCGCATCCTCTTGTGCGGCCGCTACCCTTCGTATTTTCCCCCAGACCGACCTTTCTGTCCCACCATGACGGACAACGCGAGAACGCACACGCTGCCTAGCTCTCCAGACACTCGCAGACGTACATATTTCCGACTTCATTCATAGTATAGACCTCTGCCTGGAGAACGAAAACTATCGCGCCCCCAGTGGCCAAGCTTATCAACGGATAGACGCATAGTTGTCTCCCTTGCCATAAGTTGTCTAACGCGAGTTGACACACACTCGTCCAGGTTTACGGCTTTCAAACATCGTAAAAAATCATCATTTGATTTTTGAAAAAAATCATTTGATATTTTGCAAAAACATATTCATTTTTAATTCATTTGATTTTGTACCTGTGCCCGTTTTACGGATGCTGTGAGACCCTAGATCTAACCCTGCATAGTCTCTCAGTATATCACGTCATTCCTCCAAATATGGTAGCCAGATACGCATAGCAGCCAATGGCAGCTTCTCACTATAGTTCAAGTTAATCTATGGATAATACGGTCTTGCAGTGGTGTAGGCGACACTGGTGCAGAGCAGTTGGGCCACTTCGGGTTGTTCTCTTGGTCTCTTCCATAAGAGATCAAAAGAACAACCCTAAGCTCATGGTGGCCAATATGCTTTGCACCAGTGAGTGAGTGAGTGAATATGATTTAACATCGCTTTCAACTATATTTCAGTCTTATCATGACGTTGGGTCCTTTTCACACCCGGGAACCACATGGGTGGTAAGTGTCCTATTCCTTTCCACACTCGGGAACCCCACGGGTGCCTCAGGTAGTCGCCTCTTAGGACAAGCTGTCAGAGGAGCTGAGGTCTATTCTCACCATGACCTGCGATGTGTACGACGACATCCCAGGTCAATCCCCGGAAGCCCCACAGGACCTTTGCACCAGTGTCGCCGAAACCGGGGGCATGTAGCATTTTCCAGGAATTAACTTGAACTATAGTGGGAAGCTGCCATTAATAACTCACTCATATGGCAGGTTTCGAAATTCAAATGGATTCAAGGTCAACAACGTTTCATGTCTATTTATAAATGCTTTTGAAGAGAACCAGTGGAATGATATACATGTAGCAAGGCTAATTTGAAGTGAGAACGAAGAAGTCGGCCTGTGTATGAAGATAAATGATACCATGTTTTGCCTGATTGATATGAAGTCTCTGCACACGTGAAATCATACCATCTCTACACATTAAATACTGGAAATTTGTTACATTTCCTGCATCATAACAAATTTATACCAAGAGGTCTTGGTACAAATTTTGAAAGAAACAATCAGTATCACCGATGAGTGACATGGAATCAAAGTTACAGCTGCCTTGGTAGTGAAAAAGAATTCTCTCGTTTCTTTTTCTTTTTTTCTTAATACATAAAGATCCTGGATTAAAGACAGTGACATACGTTTCACACAGGATGTCAGGCTCAAGAACCACCATTTCTCATGATAATTGTTACACCAGTATGGATCTAATTGACTAGTGACTTCTGGACCCAATACAAATTCAGGAGGAGGAGGTTATTGCCCTCACATATACCAGGATAAATCTGTGTACTTTTATGATGGAGAATGTGAAACATATTAACAAAATAAATATGACATGAAGAGAAAGAATACAGAGCCCAATTGGTGATCTGCAACTTGGGTACTTTTATTACTTTGGGGAATGCACAAGATTAATATAATCATAAGAAAAGAGATTCAGATAAAACAAACAAGAGTGATATCGAACGCATATATAGCTCTCTCTAATCTGTGTACTTTTACACTATGTTTTAATAACACCAATCATGACAATGCATGGTGTGTGTGTGTTTTTTGTACAGGTGCGCCATCAACATGATAGCCTGAATGTCTGTGATCAATCATCTGTGAAGCCACCGCCTGAAGAGGTCACACTGACCAATGAGAATTCACCAGTCTGGGTTTGAATGACCGGTCAGTGTGATTGACCCGACAGGTCCTGCAACCACATGTACTCTACAGGGCCAGCGACAATGACAACAAACTCTCACTGCAAAAAATATCTTTTTCAGATCAATTTCAGTAGCATTTAGGAATAAGTAAATATTTACAAGTAACAACCTACTGAATGTTGTATGTTAAATTCCCTACTGAATCTCTCTTCTGAATTTTGCCCCTACTGAGTGTTGAACTCACTACTGAATATTGGACTGCCTACTTGATGTTGGACTGCATGTTGACTCGCTCCTGAATGTTGGACTCCCTACTGATGTTGGACTCCCTACTGAATGTTGAACTCCCTACTGATGTTGGAATCGCTCCTGAATGTTGAACTCCCTACTGATATTGGACTCCCTACTGAGTGTTGAACTCACCACTGAATATTGGACTGCCTACTTTATGTTAGCCTCCCAACTGCATGTTGGACTGCATGTTGACTCACTCCTGAATGTTGAACGCCCTACTGATATTGGACTCCCTACTGAATGTTGAACTCCCTACTGAATGTTGAACTCCCTACTGAATGTTGAACTCCGTACTGATATTGGACTCCCTACTGAATGTCGAACTCCCTACTGAATGTTGAACTCCCTACTGAATGTTGAACTCCCTACTGATATTGGAGAGAGAGAGAGAGAGAATTAGGGTTTAACGTCGCATTCAGCAATATTTCAGCTATATAGCGATACTGATATTGGGCTCCCTACTGAATGTTGAACCCTCTACTGAATGTTGAAGCCCATACTAAATGATACTCCATACTGAACATTGGACTCTCTACTGAATGTTGAATTCCGTGCTGAATGTTGAACTCCTTACTGAATGTTTCACATAAAGCTTGTATAGTGAAGCTTGAAAACAATGCATTTATCAAGTTATATGAATGTTTTTCCCGTTTAAAATCAATCATGATAATATAGAAATCGATATTGAAGGTGAAGTATCCCAATAGATAATTTGGGGCAAAGCAGTTGAATATCCAAGACAAATTTGAATGTATCAACAAGTTTGGTGAAATTATAAAATCATTTTCCTGTTTACAACAAAATTATAATGCTATAGAAGAGCTATATCAACTGAACTTTGTTTATAATATGAAGATGGTGCAGGTCTGGTTTATTATACGAAATACGAGTGAGTGAGTGTGGACACTGAACTTTACTGACCCGACCTGAACTGACCAACCAACCCCAATAAAACCATGAATGCACCTTTGGGCAATCAAATATCAAACCATATATTTTCAACCTCAAATTTCATTCCAGTCCATTAATTCTGTTGAATTTGCTAGGAATACATGTAGATGTGGTCAACACAATTGTTTTGGACAATTATGATATGGACAGTTCATGATCAAATGTGACCATATTTGTGGACTTCCATGGTATGGAATATAGCAAAATTTGTGGAAATCACAAGGCCTGAAAGAAATTGTCCAATCATTGTTCAATGTGTCACTACGCATGAATATACATGTATAACATGTCGCAGAGAACATTATGGGTAGAAAAATTCTATTGTTTTTTTTAAAAATCTTGAAATGTCATGAAAAGAGAAAAGGTAGCAGAATTAGTCTGATGAAAATGAAGGTTTAAGACTATCCCCCCCCCCCCCTCTCCCACTACTCAGCCTCATTTTGTGACAATGGGGATAATGTTAGGACTATAACATATAAGAACCAGCTAAACATTTGGCATGCAATTCCGAAACCCGAAGGAATATAACAAGCGTCATGATTACAAAACATGAATATTCTTAACATGACAATCATCAATATGGTCAAAGAATTTTGATTTTCCTTATGTTCTCTTTAATAAAGATCTAATCTATTCGTAACATATTTTAGCATTTCTTGATGCCTCAAAATGTTTATTTTATATCACGTTAGAATAATACTTGAAATGTGTTCCTTTTTAAAATGTATTTATTGAAGGAATGTCAATCACGATTTATTAAGTTAAATACGGGTACATTACAAGTGCGTGTATACATGTATGCTATTCAGCCATCTACATGGCATGCCACTGATCGAGATAAATGGACCACAAAACCAGGCAGTGCCTGACAGAGTTTTCCCCCTTGATCTAGCATTTGAGTATGCCTGTGTGTGCTTTCACAATGTATAACTCCTAAATAAAAAAATAAAAAATAAATAAAAAATCCTGATCCGTTAACCCCTACAAGTAATCTCTGCCAAAGACCAGAATTTTCTTGATTTTTTTTTCCTGTAATCTTTGGAACGGTTTATGGAAAGCCGTTTTTACCAGTGGCATAATGTTTGTCAAAAGTTTATCACCTTGTACACTTGAAATAAACTACTTTCTGTCGAAAGATGGAAGTCTAAATTCAATTGGGGAATCAGTTGGGTACAATTTAGAAGTCTGATGCTTACATTTGTTATATTTATCTGAATACATTTTTCTGTGTACAGTGTATAGCTTCAAACAAAATTACATAAATTTGGACTAGATCAGTGATGGATCATGATAAACTTAGTTATTGGCATGGGAATGGTTCCTTTCACCTCAAAATATTTTCTTTGTTATTACAAAGAAATAAAATAACTGATAATTTCAGAGAATAAATCATAGACTTTATAACAGCAATATTTCCAAATGCATTAATGTTTTGCTACCAAATGCTACACTTAGCACTTACTTTTTAAAGTAAACAATACTAACAAGACTATCTGAAGTTGTAACAAGAATTAAAGATTTTGTAACCATGTTAAATTTTTCCTTGCGGTTCAAAGGATATACTTTGTTGCAGCCCAAATATAACACCTCTTTTTAACAATGTTGTAGTTTGTTGCAGTTCAAATATCACACTTTGTCACAATGTTGTACTTTGTTACAGTCTAACTATTATATTCATAACAATGTTGTACTTTGTTGCAGTCAAAATATTACATTTCTTTGCAACAATGTTGTACTGTGTTGCAGTCAAACTATTATATTCACAACAATGTTGTACTTTGTTGCAGTCCAAACTGCCACCAGTTTTTAACAATGTTTACTTTGTTGCAGTCCAAATATTACACTTTGTAACAATGTTGTACTTTGTTGCAGTCAAACTATTATATTCATAACAATGTTGTACTTTGTTGCAGTTCAAATATTACTTTTTTTTTACAATTTTGTACAATGTTGCATTCCAAATATTACAATTTGCAACAATGTTGTACTTTGTTGCAGTCCAAATATTACACATTGTAACAACGTTGATTGTTGTAAAGTTACTTTTCAATGTATGAACACTACATGTGGCAACAATATTAGTAAAGTAACAATGTATATTTGTAGCATATGAATAACTGGCTTTGTAGGAACAAATTAAAATTGTAATCAGCCTCAACATCTACGCTGGAATAAATTTTTTTTAAACTCTGCAAAAGTGACATATGTGATCATAGGTACTGTTCATGAAAAAAATGGAAGAAATTGGTCATTAACAGATTGAGTGCTGGTATGCATTTTTATTTAGATGATTATATGGACAATGTGGTTTATCTTGACAACTGATGAAAATGAACACTGAGATCTGAATATTCATAAAGGAGATATATGTACATGCACTTATCCAAACACTTTTCATGTACATAGTATGCACATTTCCTTTTAACCTTTCAAAGTTTATGGCAAATGGAATTCTGACAAACAAAAGTAAACCTAAAAATAAACAGAAATACAATATCAGCAATACACAGTCTGAACAATTAACATAAACAAAAGCACTGGGCTGCAATGGCTGAGATAAACACACTTAGCAGATTCAAAATACTGAGAGAGGGGTCATGCTTAGGCCAACACAATGACCACAGGCTATTAAATGATTTATAAATATGTAAATATAAAGCAATCTCATGAATTACTGAAACGAAACTCAAAATAAACACATGTATGTGTCGCCAAACCAATAAGAAAAATGGACGACAAGAAAAAAAAACATTCACTCCAGGGCAAATCTTGTTGACCACATGTGTTTATTTCTACTTTATGCAAATTACTTTTCTCCGCTCCAGTGGATATGCACATGGTCAATAAGGTTGTATACTGATCCAGTCATTGACTGCCCAAAGCGAACATAAATTTTCATACACTTTGAAATAAAATCTACACATGTTTGTCCTGTGGATTATGAATTCAATATAAAGGATCACAATGCCTCATTAATCATAGAAAATTAGACATAAATGCAACATACAAGAGTGAGTGAGTAGGGTTTAACAATATGTCAGTCGACTCATATCTTCATGAACCAACTAGGTACCATCCAGCCAAGTTGCGTTCCTGTGCTTCAAAGAAGCAAACCTTTGAAGCAACATGGAATCATCCATCCACCCTATAAAACACTGAGGACAGCACACAAGACACAGACAGGATGCTTACATTGGTGCATACAGACAGGTGCAATTTGTGCTAGATACCACATTATGAAGTTTCTGTTGCTTCTCAGCAAAATGCATTTAAGCAGGAGGAATCCATGCCCACCGAGCACCCCCAAAATATACAAGCCGAGTATAGCTAGCAGGTCCCCCGCCAAGAATCTTGTCTGGAAACTAGCTTCTCGCAAGTCACCATATATATTTTGTGTGATGTTAGATTGTTGCTAAGCATCTTGTTGATGTGAAGCAGATATAGTAGTTGTGAAGGACAATGTGGCAAAATTGTCTTTGGAAGAAAGGGAGCAAGACAATGCAGAAATAACATTGATCAGTTCTGGAGATATCGCATTCACAACATATGCAAGCTTAGGTGTGTGACATCCAAGATAGCTGACATTGGCCATCTTGGATGACGCTGTTTGACCAAAAACAATCCCAGCCATCAACTCAATGATGTGAAGCCACCCCCCAAGTTAAAAGTTTATCAGCAGAGGTCAAAATAATTCAAAATTTTCACTTGCCCTCGGGCAAGTGCTCCATCACTATTCACTTGCCCGCAGCAGATTTAGCTTGCCCAAAATTTTCAAGGGGAATTAACTACCTATTTGCCGAGAACCATGTCAGAAGAATAATGATTCATGAATGTCATCTTACCTTGAACCAGTATTCTTCTATAAACAACAATGAAAGAATACATTTGTTCACGATGTCATTATTTATTAGATATCTCGAGCCGGTAACTCACTGTTCCTGTCTGGAAGGCATTGTCTTTGTTGTGTCGTATCGCGCACAAAACGAACAGAACATCCCACGTGCGTCATCGTGTTTCAGCCAAGGACAGCCACTTCCCCACGAAGGTTATATAACCGCGAGCGAGTTTTCTCATAATCCTCCACTGGGTCGCTTAGCAGATCGAGTCACACTTTACTTTAGCAGTAATATTGTCAACACCCATTGATTTGAAACCAAAACAGCAAGGACTGTAACATTATGAAAAGGATGAACAGTGCAACAGTAATACGAAGCTGCATACACATCAGAAAACCCCTCGGCTCTGGGTGCCAGCCATTCATAATTTGAGCCAAGATGTCAGGAACACCAAGCAGTCAAGTGACAAATATACAGACTATCAAAAATTTAGCAATTAGAAATGGCCCCAAAGGTTTCCGTCCAATCAGGGAAACCGGTATTCATTACACAAGTTTTTTGATGCATCAGTGATAAATACCAAATTTTACATCGAGCATTTGAACGGTATCAGAGCTAGAGATCATTAATGATTTTGCATAAATTTAGGATGGCCGCCCATCTTTCACACCACTTAGAGGAACTGATGTGGTTATTCAACACAACATTAATGGTTTCGCATAAATTAAAGATGACAGCCAAAGTTCCCATCCATTCGGGTCCAGATTTAATAGGATTCTGGGTCTCAAGCATATATGGTTGTGCACTGCAAGTTTGGTGTGCCTAGGGTAAGTCGTTCTAAAGATATCTTGGTAACGAGAAAGCTGCGACGGTTTTGCATAAATTAAATATGGCCACCAAAGTTTCCAACCAATCGAGTACAGATTTAATAGGGGTCTATGTCACAAGCATATGGATGTGCACTGCAAGTTTGGTGTGCGTAGGGTAAGTTGTTCTAAAGATATCTTGGTAACGAGATAGGTGTGACGGACAACAGACCGATGTACGTACATGACAATACCCTTTGGCCAAATTTTGGCGAGGGGTGAAAACACGTCCCTGGGCAGACATGTTTCAGCCTCCAATAGCAACAGCTGTGTGACATCATAATACCCATAATGCATTGCACCAAAACGGGATTCCCCCAAATGGGGATTCCCTAATGGCAGCTCTCCGCGAAGTAGCGAAAAAAATGGACGATCAAAACGATCAATGATGTTGAATCTCCGATAAACGCATGACAAAATACTGAAACGACTATAATGTATTGAGTATTGTAAAGAAAGACAATGGACTAATTTCATTCCAGACGTGAGAAATTCGAGTTACTCCAAAACAAAAATTACGGTTGCCCGGCGGACCGGTGAAGTTGCAAAAAGTACTTGCCTGTGCCGATTTCAGGTTGTCCCGGGCAGCCGGGCAGGCAGTATTTCGATGCCAGATCAGTTCATTTGTTCTCTAGATATCGTGTTCACAACATGCATAGGTGCTAAATGGGTGTGTGAAATCCAAAATGGCTGACAGTAGCCATCTTGGGTAATGCCGTTTAGTGAAAAACAATCCCAGCCATCTTCTCCCTGATGTGAAGCCTTTCCCCCAATGTTGAAGTTGATCGGTTAATTTATTGTAGATATCGTTTTCAAAACAAGCATAGGTGCTACATGTATATGGGTGTGTGACAATTTAAAGAGTGATTGAGTAGGATTGAACATCACTTTCAGTCCAAGATAGTTGATGGTGGCCATCTTGAATGACGCAGTTTGGTGAAAAACAATTCCAACCATCACCTCAATGAGATGAAGCCACCCCCCAAGTTTGAAGTTGATCAGTTCACGAGATACCTCATTCACAAACAACATGCATAGATGCTATATGGATGTGTGAAATCCAATTGGCTGACGGTGGCCATCTTGGATAATGCAGTTTGGTGAAAAACAATCCCAGCCATGTGAAGCCATCCCCCAAGTTTGAAGTCGATGGGTTGAACTGCATGTTCTTGAGATATCACGTTCACAACAGGGTTAGGATGGATCGATGGACGGAATGACAGATGAGTAGTATTTCCAAGTCCCTCCTCCCACTTTCGTCCAAACATTCAGATTATGGTGTGAGGATAAGATAATACTGACACGAGGATTGGGGTTCTAATTACTCTTATACAAGTAGGATTGGGTGGGCGAATGGGCATGTCATATCACCATGTTTGGGCCTATTATGTTACACACCCAGGACGCCATGGGTAGGATCATTATTACATCAGGAGCCCCGCGGGTGACTCAGTCAACTCTTATGACATGCTGTCAGAGGAGCCAAGAACCTTAAATTTTTACAATGGCATGGACACCCGGCCCACATCAGCCCCCCGGGAGCCCCATGAGCATAACAGCTTTCACCTGCCTATTCTCCCCGGGTCAGCCATTGCATATAATGAGGCTTGTCTAGGTCCCATAAATATCACGGTGGCCAATCACAATTTTCCATTTAGGCTGTCTGTCACACCTGACTCAGGGGTTGAAATAACCGGTCACCAGCTCGCCATTTGCGACTGTATTGCCGTCTTCGCGAGTACAGAATTACAGACTAGTCGCCATTTGGCCACTGAAACTTTTTGAACAAGTCCACATATTTTTAGTCAAAGTTTAATTGTGAACCATTTTCACTCCCAAAATATTGACTAGAAGATTGTCCACTCACAGATTAGGGAACATAAACTATCAAGGTCCAATGATATAGTCACGAGCATGTCCGTGATCACGTTTCATTCCAAAAGTAAAAGCGTGTTGTTGTTGTAATCGCACGTGCCTTGTGCTCCTTATGGTGGAGTTTTGTGCCATTTGTACAGATACTGTGGCCATAATAGCCTCTTATATATTACTACATATCCTTTGCTTTATCCTGGTGTCAGTTTTATTCAGTTCTGGTCAACAACATCCAACTGCCCGTCATCAACAATATCGTTTGCATTGATCCATCAGACCTTAAGAGCACATGGTAAATGTATGAAATTGCGGACTTGAGAAAAATCCGGAAGCGGACTATGAGAAAAATCCGCAAGTGGACTTTGCAAATAGTTACAATAGTCAGTGTTCTTACTCGAATTTGTTACTTGTAAGTCTAAAAGGTCAACAATCATCAGTTACAAAAGGGAATATAATTTAAGAAAAAACCTAGACAAACACAGGGCAACAAAAATTATGTATTCACTGATATAAAAAAAATATTGTCTTGGCTTCTGGTGAATAACTTGGCTCCTAATTTGGCCAAGACCTCCAAAAAGTAAGAATAACTCAGCCTGATAGGGACTCAGAATCTCAGAATGATGCAGAAAAAAATAACTGCATAATTGTCTGCATGAATTACCATTTTTCATGCATGTTCAGTCTCCAGGTACATAGCAATTTAATAGTGTTAGTTCAGATGAGAATTTTTTCTCAATATGGGGTTCTGTTGTTCAATGTTGTATTAAATAAGTTGAATAACTCAGAGTAATATATTAAAATAAAGAAAATAAATCAACACTGTATCAATTGTCGTTCTATTAAGAAAAAAAATGGCCCCTAAAAAAATATTTTGGCCCCCAGAAATTTTCAACTTAGGGGCCAATGGCTCCTTGGCAGTAACCAAACATTTCAACCCCTGATGACTGAAATGTTAATTCTTTATTTGGCACAAACATGCAGGCACAAGGAGTGCCTGCATGTTACCCCATAATTGCATTGTAGCATAGTAAGATAGTGACCTTTGATTGGTCGTATTGATGGTCACGAGGTTCGAAAATATTCATGAATGATGTATCAAATACAGACTCGGTTTGATGAGAGTGAGAATGAAGGCAGATACATGTAAGAAGCATTCTTAGAGTATCATTGCTTCAGATACTGCAGGGGGCGATGTCTGCAACAGTCTGATAGGGGGAAAAAATTGTATCGATTACCTTGAACGGAATCTTTCGAAGCATACGGTAATTTCCCTATTAATTCACCTTCCAAATTTAATTCGAAAACGGCCGATTTTTCCGCTGTCGTGATTTTGTCCATCCTAATAAAACGAACAAGGGAGCATTTTCAATATCCGTGAAACAATAAATTCGAACACTCCCGTTTTCGCCACGGAGTTCGTGCCGATGAAAGTAAAGTGAATATGTTACTAGCATCTCGTATAGTATATCGGCGTATGCTATTATTTGTAAGCGCAGAGAAACAACAGGGAATGGTACAATATAATCAGACTGAATTACTATTACTTACAGTCTATAAGGAAAAAAAGGGTAATTTTATCCTAAGTTGATCGCGTTCCGCCACAGTCGGGAAAAATATATACCACCGCACGTGGTCGAGTGTCTGCACACGGCCCGCTATTGAACCATTCTACAGTTTCCAGCGTTCGAAAATCAAATATCTTTCTTTAAACCAGCATTCCTTTATTTGAAAAACACGGTGAATATTTTCCGAGAAGGCAGAACTGTGTGCGAATGAATTATGTTTGAACGGAACATAAAAATCACCGACAACGGTGGTCGACGTGACACGGTCTTAGGAAATTTTCATGGCGCTCCTTTTCTGTTCAAGTCTTTACGGTGGTTCATCGTCCCTCATTAATTCATGGCCAGAATGAAAAGTCGGTCAGATAACGAAAGTTTCAACCACTTCTCCGCAAACTTTTAACCAAATTACTGAGCTGGTGTAACTTGACCACAATTGTTTTAGAAACGACACTAAAGTCAAAACGCACATGTCGTGCTTTTAGGCGTATCACCTCTTTGCACTGGAATGGGACAAGCCGTTTCAACTCTTGACCTTGCAAATTCCCGCCAAGTTTGTTTACGTTAAACTTTACTATGATGATTTCATTGGCTGAGAACTGTAAGCGGGTCGCAAATTACCTTTTCTGGGGCGAGCACATGATCTTATTGTGTCACTCAAAATAGACTCGTCCATGCCAGACTGCACATGGTTCCACGTGCACAGTCAAAATATAATTAGGTGAGGGATCCCAGATATTACATCAGACCACGTGCGGTCTGTAAATAGACTAGGATTTTCCCATGTCTGTTTTTCGTCGGCATTATTCTCTTTCATTATTTCCTGTACATTTTCGGCCTGCTCGGATTTCGCTGCCTGATAAACTAAACACAAAATTACTTTGGCGACTAAACACTTCATGTAACAAAAATTCAAACTCTGTTTTGTTCAAATATAGTTATCATAAAGACTTACTCTTTCCGGTTTTGTTAAATATTTTATTGTGAATGAAAATATTTCTTATGAATACCCACGAATCAAAACATCGCTATCGCCATTCCATTACTCTATATGCTAAACAAATTTGAGGAACATTTAAATGGCATGGTGTGTGTAAAATCATGCACAGTGAAGACCAAAAGTCTATGACAGTCCGCTAATCTGTCTAAAACTCCGTGATACAATCCTACACAAATTTGCCGTTGGTTCATTTTCAGGGTTCACAACAACAACGTCGACATACCAAACGACTCGAACATGGAATACTCTAATATGTGTATAGTTTTATATTTCCAGAATATTCATTCAATTCCATGTCAGTTAGGTTTCATAATATAGATCATAGCTAATACTGAACAAAAAGGAAGGAATACGTTCAATGTTTTGGCCTACTTTTACGATGTTATTATGGACGCGAATTTACGGACGTCAGCTCAAAAATCTGCATGATCGTGCTGAACTTGTCACTCGATAAATATGCTTGACTTCCTCGAATAAAATTAGACGCCTTTATCAGGGTAGAGGAGATTTTCTGACATCATACACTGCATTTTATGGAAACTATGACGAGATCTCAAAGTTAATACACGGTAATAAATACGATTACTACGACCACGGCGAAGCGGTCCGCCATTTTGGATTCTCCGTGAAAGTCGGCGCGACATTTAATTCGAACACTCGCGTTTTTCTAGAATTCGCTCAACAAATAATTCGAAAGTAGCCAATTTTTGGAGTGGTGAGTTTCATCACTACATCGCGAATTAATAGGGAAATTACCGTATTGTTAATTCACTTGTTTATCAATATTGGGGACACACTTAAGTTTCGTACAAGCGACCAATTATCACCCCTTCGAGGGATTTTATCAGGATTCCCAGATTATAGGCCTTTACTCTCCTAAATAATTAGATTGGAATTAATGACCAATCTATTAGATTGAAAATTTAAGTTTATTAGTATCTATTAGATTTATTTTTCAGTTTGCATTAAATTCATTTTGTTTTTTTTTCAATCTAATAGATATTTTAATCTGAGAAGATCAGATGTTATATCCTCCATTCCAATCTTCTCAGATTAAAATGTCAAACTTTTGGGGCGACTGAAATTATTTTGAATCTACTAGATAGAAAAAGAACAGAATGAATCTTAGACTGGAATTTCAATCTAACAGTCTATTATACTGGAATTTTCAATCTAATATATTGATTTTCAATCGGAATAGATCAGTCAATAATTCCAATTTATTTATTCAAGAGAGTGGTTTTATCCATTATTTAATCATTTTTATGTTTATGCCATTTTAGTTTGCAAGAACCGAACATATAAGTTTTCCTGTTCTTCAAAAGACATAACCACATTTCAACTTACCCCTCTTCATGTCTTCAATGCATACCATCAGAAGTAAATCTGATGTTGTGCATTATAAACAATTTCCTCCTATTGTGTAAATTTTTTCTTGTGGAAGCAACTAATCAAAGTAATCTTTTCTTTTATTTACATGAAAATTGGCTGCATGCATTTTGTGAAGCTGGCTGGTAATCTTCAAGGAAGCAAAAAATTGAATGAAATCGCTCCTCTGTTAGATTGAAAATCTTCCTCAAAATCATGTTAGTTCTGAGGTTATGGGGGTTTGAAATCGATGTTCAGAATGGTAATAAAGTGTCCTTCACATCTATGTAGAGCAAAAACACAAAAGTCATATTTTGGCGATGGAGGGTCATATTCACTTGGTACTAACCAGTATTCATCCTTCAATTGATTTCACATGATCACTTTTACAATTATCAAGGTGCAAAATACTTTCAATTTAAGTATTGGGACCATGGATAATGCTGGTATTTAGAGGTTGGCCATGGATAGTGCTGGTATTTAGAGGTTGACCATGGATAATGCTGGTATTTAGAGGTTGGCCATGGATAATGCTGGTATTTAGAGGTTAACCATGGATATAATGCTGGTATTTAGAGGTTGATCATGGATAATGCTGGTATTTAGAGGTTGATCATGGATAATGCTGGTATTTAGAGGTTGGCCAAGGATAGTACTGGTATTTAGAGGTTAACCATGGATAATGCTGGTATTAAGAGGGTTGACCATGGATAATGCTGGTATTTAGAGTTTGACCATGGATAATGCTGGTATATATGAATTGACCATGGATAATGCTGGTTTTTAGAGGTTGACCATGGATAATGCTGGTTTTTAGAGGTTGACCATGGATAAGGCTAGTATTTAGAAGTTGACCATGGATAATACTGGTATTTACAGGTTGACCATGGATAATGCGGGTATTTAGAGGTTGACCATGGATAATGCAGAGCGAGTGAGTGAATAGGGTTTAACATCGCTTTCCCTTGGATAATGCTGGTATTTAGAGGTTGACCATGGGTAATGCTGGTATTTAGAGGTTGACCATGGGTAATGCTGGTATTTAGAGGTTGACCACAGATAATGCTGGTATTTAGGGGTTGACCATGGATAATGCTGGTATTCAGAGGTTGACCATGGATAATGCTGGTATTTAGAGGTTGACCATGGATAATGCTGGTATTTAGAGGTTGACCATGGATAATGCTGGTATTCAGAGGTTGACCATGGATAATGCTGGTATTTAGATGTTGACCGTGGATAATGCTGGTATTAAGAGGTAGTCAGGTTGTCGATTTTTACAGGTTTCACTGTAGTTCAACTTTACAGAGCATGACTTTCAGAAACAAGGATTGTTTTGACCTTTTACATGTATCAAATACATTTATGTTCACAGGATGCAAGCCATGTTTTTGTACATCACAAAGAAATCACATTACAAAAGAATACACAAATTACATTTTTTCATCAGTATCATTATGATTTTGTTTTAGATTTCAAGCTAATCATACGGAAATTAGAATCAAACAATAAGTATTGTTGTTTTTTTTGCACTAAACAATACAGGGTAAATGCTGTACACATCCTGTTACTTGCAAAAAGTCAAACTATTTTGTCTACAATTTTCTATTATTGAAAAACTAACGACTGCCACTTGAACATTTGATCAATCCACAAAATCGCCTGATGCCGTGTGACCTTTTTTGACAACTTTCCACAAATGTTTTTTTTGCCGCCAATTGCAATTTATTGAGATGGTATCCCGAACCTGGATATTATGGCTTTTTCTTCACTGAAGAAATTGAATTAATTCCCTCTCTGTATAATTAATAGTGAATACATGTATTTAATGCAGACTTTTTCGAGTGAAGTTTAGAATTTCACATAATTTTACAAACAATGTCGGTGGACTTGAAATCGGTAAGGAAATCTTAACTTGAAATTAGCGATTATATTTTGTAAAATACAGTGACAATGTGCTAATCGGTAAATCTTTGTTTCACTTTTGATTTAGACAGGCTACATGTACTTCCCTGCTCTCCCTATCTCTCCCATGTTAAATTTTCCAATACTTGCCTGCCAAATTTGAAATTCTCGGGCTAACCACCATGATCTGAATATCATATGAATCCCAGATATACAATACATGTACACTTAACCTCTACATTTAATATTTTGATTATTGATTTGATATGAAATTTTCAAATTATGCAAAACTGTTACCTTTCTCTTGTTCCAAGGCCATTTGTCAAAGAAGGATGGAATCAAACTGTAGCTACCCTGAAACAACATCGGACTGGTCAGCTGTTCTAGGCTCATTTCTGTACCCTGTGCTTCCACCAAAGATCAATGTCAGATGAAAATTGACACCAACAGGCCTGGACTTAAACTGACTTGTCCTAATGTCAGTCCAGGAACCTCCCTACATGTGTACTACTGTTTACTAAGAGACAGACAGCCATTCAAGAAAACTCATCACAAAACCACCTCCCTAGTGAGTACTATTTTCATTTAAAAAAAAAACACCTAGTAACCTAAACCTAGCGAACTGTGAAAACGACTCCCAGCCAATCAGTGATCAGATAAGGCAGCATTAAAATACACCAATACAACTGGTGCAATACAGGTACAAGTCCTACTACAGCATGGGTTGTAATATATGCATGAAATCGGACAAAATGAACAAAGTTACGATCACATAAAGCAGTCGGCGGTGTTTCCGAAATCAGATAGATATCAAATTGCTCGAAGGCACAGGAGAAAAAAAAAGAGCATTTAAATTCCAAACAATGCATTAGGCTGACTATCAACAGGAGAGAGATCAGCCGTACATCTGTCCAGGTACTATTGGGACATGCATCATTTCCTCTGCCAATACAGATCAAACTGATTGATATTATCACTCCGAAAGTGGAAAATGACGAGGAAATTTGAAGGCGGGTGTGAAGGGGGAGAAATGGTGAGGGAGGGGTATGAAAAGGCAAAACAATCAATTTGCATATAAAGTAGAGGGGGGGGGGGCATATATGTACATTTATAAACTTTTCTTTGTCAACATTACTTCTTTTAATACAAAAATATATTAAAAATTCACTCAATTACACAATATACATGTATCATGAAGATTGCATGGACCAAAGGTTTAAAAGTGTAAAAAAATCTATTCGTCTTTTTGTATGCCGAGTATTGTTAGGAAACTTATTTAAAATTATAGTGGTGGACAATTACTAGCAATTCATCTTTTTTTAAGGGGTAACGAGTAACCAATAACCAATTATATCCTTGACTTTGCATCTCAGGTAATATCTCAACCAGCCATAAACTAGCGGACATAACAGTATTTTTATCAGCCTAAAAACGTGACTGATTAGACGGTTATTTAGAAAAGGTTTAGATGCCATCTCCCTGGGCATGCTAGGTCTATAGCCACCTGGCTGTGTAAGACTGATGGTTTATCTATACCAGAGGAAGTCCCAAAACTGATGACACAACCTTAGTTTAGATGGTGGGAACTTTCTCTCACACAAAAATCTACTAAATCACAAGATATTTTTTCTCTTTTTTTTCTTCAATTTTTGAAATTGCATGTATATACATTGCATCTGATATAATGGACTTTTTTATATGAACTCCGTGTGGAATGCATGTTGAATTATTCTTATCATACTTTCAAGTTAAGATGATTTAGGATATTGTTATGCACATTAACATGGACATGCTACTCAACCGTAATTTAAAGATGGAAAACCGGAATAATTGGATTTCAAACAGGACTCAAATCTCAAAAATCTCTAATTTTCTGTGCATCGAAAATATATGGAAAATGAATCACTCTATCCGAGTCAATCAGCCATTATATTTGGGAAATATTACAAAAATGTTCATTACAGACTTATCACAGTGTAGTTTAGTTTTTAGTTTTCAAAATAATTACTTAATTAGCAATCACCCATTTATTAAAATTTACATAAAGATATAATCAAGCTCCAATATTTTGTCACCATACACCACTGCAAGTACATGTATAGATTAAAAACTCCCACTATATCACACTGACTAAATGTGATTTTTGCAAATTGACATCCTTTTTTTTCTAAAAAAGTTATTTTCAGCTCGACAGAACATCTTTACTTTTAATAGGTGGAATATAAAATAACTTCCTAGAGAACATGAGGATAATTCTGTCATCATGCATGAATCGAATATTGCAATCACAATTACATATTAATATCACTTATATATTTATAAAATAAATAGTGTATGTTTTTATTGCATGCATGTACATAAGAGAGAAATATTTTGTGAAAAACTTGGCATCTGTAGTTCGCCCATCCTCTGCACAGTGTGATGTAAGGGAGATAACTCTTCTGCATCATTTTACTGGGAAGACCCAGACTTGAATACTATTTGCTTACAGTCTATGAGGCACATCAATCTGCAACATCACCTCAACAGATTTTAACATTGTGTTAAATGGGGAAAATTTCAATGCCACAAGAATTTTGCTGCCAAGGAAATAGTTGTGAGGGCTGCCTTATTATTCATGCCATCTGGTGTTTTGATATCATAGGTTTACTGACAACAGCATCAAAATCAAGGGACATACACAAGGTTTCTTGGGGATAGGCCATTGTTTACAGATTTTCCATTCTTCTTTAAACTGACGCTCGACTTTGTTTTTTTATCAAGTCAAATTACCTCTTACGGTTTCCATTCATTCAATCAAAATATGGCAAAAATTGGTACCTTTACATTTCACTTTTAAGAAGCCTTGTCCATACTTGAGCACCTGTCTAAATTTGAGCACAGGAAAAAAATCAATAAGCTAAATTCAAAAGATAGCTTTAAGCCTGGTACAAAGTATATATTTTAAGACAGTTACTTGCAAGTATAAGATTTAACAGGAAAACTCTCAAGAGTTGAAATGTTCAAAATAATTTACCGGTCACATGAGACAGGTGACCGAAAGATTTACCTGTAACCCTTACCTGAACATAGCGATCATAGAAATTGTCAAGTACATGTGATTCAAGATTAATGGCAAAGCTACATGTTGCAAGCTACTAATAAACTAATGACATCTTGTTTCCACGCACTAATTAGCAGCTGTTAGATTGAATTTTGTCAAAGATATAATTTGAACACAAAAATAAATTATTGGCTACCTGTCAATGGAGACGGGTACTTTATTTCTCTACCGGTCTCGTTCAAAAATTACCTGAAGACAGGTGTAAATTTCGAACCGTGAACCTTTATTAGGATAATCAGATTGATGACAGGAGACCAACTGACAGCACCACTGTATAAATTTTACTTTAGTTTTAAATATTGTAACTGCTAAAATGTGAATGTACATGTATACAAACATCTGTGATGTATGGCAGAAGAATACACAAAAGTGTAATCTATAAATGATTTGCAACCATATATGATTGTGTACAAATATAATTCCTGTATTTCATGTTAATGCACATGTACATGTATTAGGCCAGTCTGGGTTATGTAAAAAAAATAAAAAAAGAAATGCAGCAAATTCCTTTTTATCTATATGGGACTGGGCCTCAATTAACAGAACAGCAGCTTTGTACAAATATCTGTGTCAAAAAATCTAAACAAATCATTTTCTGAGCGGCTTTTTATTATACAAACCAGCCTTGTGTGTCAGCAAAACCATGGCAACTGAACTGGCTTGGCTCTTCACACAGCTAAATATAAACAAGCCATTCTGTAAATTGAAAGGAAGTTGAAGGGACTATTTTATTTGATTACTTTAGTATCTGACCACTGGTAAGGAAGACAGGCTGAACAGGAGATTGCCCTGTATTTTGGAGATAGCGTAAAGTTACCATTGCACCGACTGTAAGGCTAGATAAGCCTTCTGGGTTGTTTATTCTGTTCCTTTCTCCCTGGCCTGCCAGGGCGGCCCCAAAATACAAACAATACCTGGTACTCGGTATACAACCCTGTCAAAAACTCCCAGAGCTGTAAACAAGGCGCATTAATAAATCGCTCCCTCCTTCCACAAGGGACTAAATAAGGCAATGTTTACACTGGTGTTGGTCTGTGTTTAAACTATTTCACATTCAGACATTTTTACAAGAGGTAATACTGGTTTACAGTGTTTTTGGCATATACATGTCGTTGTTGTATTTGGCACTCCAAAGAATAAACGTTTAACAAAATTATGCATCCCCACACTTCACAGTGCTGATGATGTTGAAGTCTAAAAGAGGTTCTCTCCAGTGAGCTATATGTTCATTTCTTGCCCATCTATCAAAAGTGCCCATTTTTTTTTGAGGTATGACTGTAGAAAATTATTGCCAGTTTCTTTTAAGTTGTGGTAGGAAATTATTGTCTGTTTTTTTCTTTAGGTTGTACATGTAAGTGTGGCTGATTATTTTCATTTTCTTCTGAGGCATGACTGTAGGAATTGGTAGAATGGCAGTCGACCCATCTTCATTTTATCCAGCCAATTTCTACGTTCCCACTTCGAACCTGCCTTGATTTATCTGACCCCTTCAGCATTCAAAATCCGAGGTGTAAATTTCACCAGCTAATGACAGAAGAACCAATCAAAACGTACACATCGATTGCGAATGAAGTCACATAGAGTAACATCATCCTCTATTAGCGGCGTCCTTCCTCCTAATATGGTGCCCACTAATTAGGTCAGCCAATCAATAACGCTCTTGTGCGACCCATATCGAATTTCAAATGTTTTTGAGGTCAGTGACGTCTCGTGTCTATTTATAAGTTATTTGAACATTGGAGGGGTCCAGATATATCAAGGGAAGTTCGAAGTGGGAACGTAGAAATTGGTTGGATAAAATGAAGATGCAGTCGACCCAGAAGAATACATTTGTGGGCACAGCTGATAAGCTGGAATTAAGGACTAGCATACAAGCTCGGTAATGGTAATACTAGACACCAGGGCTGCATTTAGAATTTGTTTGGGCGTCAGATGTTTTGGGCGCCCATACATTTTCCGGAACTAAATTGGCTTTATAGATGCAGCCCTGGACACTAAATGGGTCCAGATTATCAATCCAGTTTATAAATGACCAGACCTGTCAGGGATTCATAGAAGTCGTCTTTTAGGGCCAGTTACCGGTCCTAAAATTTTTTTACAAGTGAAACTCAATTTCGTCCAGATGAGGGGAAACTCAATTAGAGACCACCGTTTTAGGAAAATTCAATTTCAATGAAGATGAAAACTAAATTTGAGCTAATTAAACTGAATATGATTTACATAACTTACGGATCATTGCTGTTTTATTACTATTTACGCGTGGTTGACGGAGAAACGCACAGACGAAAAGGTAAACAACCCGCCATTTTGAGCGAGGTCATTTCCTGCAAGACTGTCACCAGAGAAGAATTCAGGGAGTCGACATTTTCACCACAATTGTTATGCTGTTGGAGTGAGTGAGTGAATAGAATTTAACGTCGCTTTCAACAATATTTCAGCTATATCACGACGAACCAACTACATGTAAGCACCACCCAGCCCAGTTGTGTTCCTGCTACTTCAAAGAAGAAATCTTTGAAGCAGCATGGAACCAGACACCCTCCATCCACCCTATAAAACACTGAGGACAGCACACAAGACACAGACAGGATGCTTACATGGTGCAATAAAGACAAGTGATATTACAGTGCCAGACATCACATCAAGTTCCTGTTGCTTCTCAGCAAAATGCATTGAAGCAACAGAAACCTGAATCCACTCAACCACCCGCTTATGCTGTTGGAGAGGATACCCGAGAACAGGATAGTCTTCCCGTTGCCGAGAAACAGCAATACTGAAGACACACCCACAATGTTAAAACGTGCATTGAACAATGTCTGCATACGTTTCGCCATAAGTTAGTCGATGTGTCAGTTTTTGCCGGGGACTTCGATTCCGATACTATAACAACTGACTATGCTACTTGAAACGACTGCTTTTGAAAATTACTACTGAAAGTTAATGAATCAACTGAATTAGTTTGAAAATAACTTCGAAAATGAAAGTAATCAACAGGAACAACAACAACACCACATGGATAGTCGACACTGTCATTTGACGATCTGAAACGATCTTTTTTTAATGTGGTTGATTCCTATACTGAACTTTATTTTTGTCCTGCCTCTACAGTCTAGATGGTGTCATTCCTTTAGCAGGTTAGCAAAAGCTGCTCCATTCGGACAGCTAATGCATAGGCTGATCTGGTTGAACAAATGCTATTTTAATTTTTATTGCTTTCCATTTTATTTTGTCGAGTTAAATTCCCGAGGTGCGTCTTATCAACTTTTCGGATTTCACTCCGTCTCTCGCTTCATTTTTAAGTTCAATGGGAGTTCAAAGAATACTGGATATCTATTTGAAGTAGTAATTAAAATATTTTCTGGTTGACTTTCATGTGAAAAGCCAATATGGCACAGGTGATGAAATCCAATAGTTTAATTCTAAAGCACTTATAAAAGAAGCAAATATTCCTTAATATCACATTCATGTACCAATTATACATGTACATAGTATATAAAGCAAACCGTCCTAAAAATTTGATTAAACTCAATTTGCACTGCCAAAAGCATGCTAAAAACTCAATTTGCCAGGAAAAAAACTCAATTTGACCATGAATGGTCCTACACAAAATGACTTCTATGTATCCCTGTCTGTATGGATGGTGTATACTTGTAACAGAGCAGATCTAATGCTGCCATCTTTAAGTGCTGTCCTACTGAAATATCATGCCGTAGGCAGTCAAGACACATTATACGAGCACCGAGCAAACCAGTCCTCCTTCTATCCTCTTAATGCTGAGCATAAGTGAGGAAGCAACAAGTTTTATTTTTCAAGTTGTTGGGATGACATGGCCGGGCACTGAACCCAGTACCTACTCCCTACGAGAGAGACCGACAATCTAACCATTAGGCCACTGCAGTGTGGTCCATAGGTCGAGGATCTATGTCGGACTACTATTGGCCAATGTCAACCGATTGTGTGAAACAAACTTTTATGCATCAGTATGATCATATTGATTTGTATAGATAGTTTCATTTAACACATTTATTGAGAACTGTATATTTTGCTGAATTGGACCTCCTAGACTCGACTATAAAAATGTTGTGGGGAAAAAAAAAAAAAAAAAAAAATTAGCGACGGGAGGATATTTCGGTTGCCAATGGTGGTGATGATAAACAGGATTTTGTTTTAACCAGCCTAATACCGAGGAATCCAATTTTGTCTGTTTAAGACAATTGCAAATTTTTCCAGATTGGCATGTTCTGGACAACCCAGTCCCCAGTCTGGTGCATTCCTCAGACAAATAATTTTTCATTCTTCAGCTTTTTACACAATGTCTTCTCCAGCACCGATTGGTTAATGTGGCATGTGTTCGGATTCAAACATCTTGTTACTCGCATGTTTGTTCTACAGGTCATTTGCTTGGTGGAGATATCCACAGCCAATTTCTCACTGTATGGAACAGGGCAATGTCCCTTTTCCTCAGTGTTCAGTCACAAAATGAATAGTACCGGTACTGATCAGTTCATGTATGTAACCATCCTTGTTAAAACCAGCCCTGGGTATCTCTATGATAGATACCCCTGCCAGGTCCACTTGGGTACTGTATCTTGTTCAGCTGTAAAGCAACATCCTGCATATATTGACAGGGGTCGAAATTTACACCTGTCTACCTGTCTTTGACAGGTAATTTTTGAAAGAGACAGGTAGAGAAATAAAGTACCTGTCTCTATTGACAGGTAGCCAATAATTTTGTTTTGGTGTTCAAAATATATCTTCAACAAAATTCATTCAAAACACCTGCTAATAAGTGCAAGTAAACAAGGTCTCATTAATTTATTAGTGTCTTGCAACATCTAACTTTGTCATTAATCTCGAGTTACATGTATATGACAATTTCAACGATTGCATGTTCAGGTAATTCTTAAAGGTGACAGGTAAACATTTTGGTCACCTGTCTCATGTGACAGGTAAATTATTTTGAATATTTTGACCCCTGATTATTGACCAATCATATCACTTGCTTACCGCGACCGGGGCGACAATGACGAGCTTCGAAAATACCATAGCTTGTGCAGGGAATATACCCGGTGGAAGACGAACACGTGCATTTTCAACATGAACAACCATGAACATTAATAAATATAAAGGAAACATAGTTTAAAACAAAATCTATTTGAAGAAAAAAATAACCCATTCATCATCAAACAGCCAAGCCAGGCAAATGTAGGAAACACTGATACTTTATAGGTGGTCCGCAATGTCGGTATATCCGACCTCACCTTCCCACTGAAGGGCTTGAATTGGGTGAAATAACGTGCGAATTTTTATAAAATTTCACTGATCTATCCATTAATATTTTATTGTTATGCATAAATATTTTACATTCGGTATCAGCGAATAGTTTAGCACAGAAAGTGAAACCCCAACATATTTTACCATCAGCACAGTTTTTCTAGGCAACGTAACTGGAATGTGGGCGGAATGCGGTGTGTTATGCGAGATGGTCAAGGATTCACTTTTGGTGCACAAATAGAAACCTTGACGTTGCGAAGATGGTATGTAACCTGTTACTGCACAGTTCCTCAGAGAAACTGAACAGTACTGCCCAGTAACTTGTCAGTACTGATGGAGAGTACTGTGCAATACCAGTTTGGAATGGGTACGGAAAACACAGGTATTCGGTAATTGAATGGTATGAAGATGAAGCTGACCAGCAGTGTACAGTTGCCAACTGATTGGTATTGTGCGAAGTAGCAAACTGAACAGTACGGGTCAGTCAGAATTTGCCTAATATCTGTGATGTCTTGACCAATGTACTGTAGGCCTACTAATGACAAATTAGACCAATTAGATGGACAGGGGGAGATAACTGTGAAACACTATATCTTCACTCACCTCTGTCATAGCAGATCGTGTAGGGACTACTTGTCACTTCTCGCTCTCTCCGCGTCACACCTCACTGTCACATCACTCCTGTTCCTATTGGACCAAGCATATAATACACAAAATTAGCAAGATTAAATTGGTTTATCTTCGCACTTCATAACAAAGTTTTCATCCATTATTACCATTACAATAAATATATGTCTCCATATTTGTGTTTTCTGTTTTCTGTTTTCAAGAGTGATGTGAGTCTGGTCTTACTTTTCAATGTTACTCATTATCTAAATTGAATTTGGGCCAACATCATTCTGCGGCCATGTTACAGAAAGTTTAAAACAAACGAGTTACCTCCCCTGACTGGATTTTCCACAGGAGCATATATTATTTTCATCAATTTTTCTATTTCCATCGTCTGATTTGATGTGTCTTTAAGGTTGTTGAACAAAATGAGGTTGGCTCAAACATTTTACTGATTTCAACATGTTCAAAGCGAGAAATTGCATTTGGAAAGTGTATCAAAGCAGGAACATGAAGCTGCGCTATCGAAACCCCTCGGCTCTGAACCCCAGCTATTATAATGTAAGGGTGTCTCTACCAATTGATTGGCTTGTGGGAAGAAATATTTACCCCTGGTATTGTAAGTGTACTTTCTTTGAAAAAAAAAGAAAAGTTTTCCTCCCCTTAAATTAATTTGTTTCTGGAATAAATTGAAAGAGCTGTATCGATGTCTCACCAAAACAACAGTACACATGGCTAGATAAATACAGTACATGTATACTAAATGGCACATGTATGTCATTTTCAAAACAGATTTGCAAGCATTCTTTGCATTGTCTAAGAAAATAAATCAATAAATCAGTCATCCAATCAATAAATAAATGTGATAGTATACTAACATGATATCAGGGGTTATTTTAGACACTTTTCCTTTATATAACTCAATTTCAAAAAGATGAAAAACTCAATTTTTCGGCGTGCCTATGGCGCGCAAAATAAACAACAAAACTCAATTTTTTCGGGTTTTTCATCGCATGCAGTCTGGAAACTCAATTTTTTTTATCTTTTTTAGTAGGACACTTACAATAAATAAATTCGCGACAATTTTCCATCATGAATGAACATGTCGGTAATGTTATGAAGCTCATCAAGCAAAGTTACGTGTCATACATAGCTGCATACAAGTTTGTTTGCTAAGTATACAGTGAGAATACCCTCCTGAATGTGGGAAACTTACAATAAATACATTCGCGACATTTTTTATCGCAAATGGACATGTATATAATGAAGCCCCTGGAGCAAAGTTGCCTGCCACATAACTGTATACAAGTTTGTTTGCAATGTGTACAGTGTTAATACCAATATTTTCCCTACAAATAGCTTACTTTAGTTTAAAAAATCTATACTTATAGTCAAGAAATAAAAATTGTCCCTTGTCCATTTCCATGAGTTAACCACTCCTTGACAAAGTTGGTGGTTGAGTATTGTAAGTGTCTGGGTATTTGTAAGTGACAGGAAAGAAATGAAGAAATAAATGGCAATAAAAATGTTAATAAGAGACATAAAAAATAAAACAATGGTGGTTGTGAAGTTTTGTGGATTTCACGAAAAAAATCCAATGCTGCTTGGTAAACACAGATAAATGGCCAAAAATTGCAAATTAAACTCAATATGCACCCTATTTTGTAGTATGTGGTGTGGGACTTGTTTACAAAACATACTGGGGTTTCAGAAATTTCCATCAGGCAGAAACAAAATTATTCATAAAAACGTATATTTTGTGTGTTATAGCATATATGCCCCCGCATGTAGATCCCCAGTTGCGCAGGAGAGAGTGTGGATCTTTTATTTTTACACCAATCTGCATTGCTCACTTTGTGTATTTATTCCCAAATGGTACATCAGCTGTATTTTGGGGAATGTCTGTTTTGTTTGTTTCTTGTTTCTGGGGAAACGTCTTTCAACGTCACACGCATCCAAGTGAAATGTTGACTGAGAGAGAAAATGCTTGCCCGTTGTCTTGGTTCCGAACTTAACCGAAAAACGCGGAGATTGACGGACAGTGTGTCTCGGAGACCAGACTCATAAGCCACAGCAGTATGACAGCAGTGGTTCCCGAGTGGACTAAAAAGAGGGGACGTAACTTTGAAATATCAAAATGGCGGACTAGTTCGATCGTCGAAAATGTCGCCGAACAATTTGCTTTGAAATGAGAAACGTTCAGGACAATGTCTTTATCGGACCTATACGACTGAAATGAGAACAGTTCAAGACCAGACGTCCTTATCGGAGCTATACGATTGAATAATAAAGGTACACAAGTTATCTGTCTGCACATCAGTTACAAATCCTGAGTGCTTATCTCGACTCGAGTGGCGTGGCTGGTTTTTTTTTCTTTCTCGCGGGGGTTTTGGGGGAGGGGGACGGGATAACAGACGACGAAACTCAGTTTAGATTTCTCAGAAACTCAATTTATTTCGTAGAAACTCAATTTTTCGCGCGCCTTCGGTGCGTAAATTCTCAAAATTTTAGAAAAATTACAATTTTCGGCAATAAAACTCAATTTACAAAATTTTGCAAAAACTCAATTTGTAATTGTTTTTCATCGTGGTTACCACGATGAAAAAAGTGTCTAGAAAAACCCCTGGATATAGAAATAATATGCAAACTTAACATAGGAATTAGTGGATTTTGTTAGACAAGGGGCATACTTTCTGACACGACTCATTTTTGATAGGCATCTAGTGTCATTTTCAAAACAGATTTGCAGGCATTCTTCGCATTGTGTAAGAGAATTATGAGGCGCCGTTTGTGACAATACTGTCAACGACAAATATATAGAGTTAAAACCAAAATATAAAGTCGCCGTTTGTGAAAATATTGTCAAACACAAATATATAGTTAAAACCGTTGTAAATATATATAAAACGAAATAAATAGGGCCTATATATAAAGTTTTTTTTTTTTATTTTTATAAATATTTTTTTAACATAAATAACGATAGGAAGTTAAGACGTTAAATTTAACGTAAATATAAAGTACACGAACAAACTTAAATAAAGTGTACATGTAAACCGGATATGCCCAAAGGAAGCTGCGCAATCGATGTGCGCGCGAGTGATACTGGTTAATCAAAACTGCAACTGGGTTCTGAAGCGAAACTATGACAGCGGTGAAAGCCACTCGCATGTCACAGATGTGGCGAATCAAACAATAAGATCACGTACCTGAACATATTTCAGCTCACTGCCATTATAATTTAGTAGAGGCCTATTCCAATTTTCAACAATTACTGTTGTCATTTACAATCGTACTTCAGAGTTATCACATCAATTAGATATAAGTACATCTACTTATAAATCAACATAAGATATCCTAGCCTGCAGCCAATATCATAGCTTGTCCCTTTGATGTTCAATCCACGATTCCGCTGGCCAAGTCGCTGGTTGCTATTTGCCGCATAAAAACATCAACAGAAGTTGAAATAAAACATGCGCAATAACGATGTATTAATTATGCGCAGCACAAATATTAGGCAATTTGAAATCATACTGAATATGAGCATATTTCATTGATCAGAATATGACCATTCATAGCTTAGTTATAGGATTTGTAATTATATTGTCGTTTTTGTATATTTTATCGCTTTTCGATAATTTCCGCATTTCCAAACAAGACGAAAATTTGTACTTGGTATAAGTACAGCGAATGTGGAAACTAATGGCTCATGAAGAATACTAGATTGGCCTTTTTTCACTTTTGCGCTGCCTCAAAGCTGTTACTAGTAACTAAGGAATCAGTCGAAGCCGTTTTACCCCTGCGTGCTAATCGCTAATTGATCTTCAATACGCGTGGGGTTCTTGACGGGCATCGGTATTAACCCTATTATATACGCTGACGAGTGAGTGAATAGGGTTTAACGTCGCTTTCAACATTTTTTCAGCTATATCACGACGGGGAAGGGAAGGGAGGTGAGTGGGAGGGGTGTGGTTAACTACTTGTAACCGAGCAGATCTAATGCTGCCATTTTATACTGCTGTCCCATCGAAATATCATTCCGTAGGCAAACATGACACCCCACTCAGTCACATTATACTGACACCGTCCTTGTTCTCTCCTCTTAATACTGAGCGTAAGCGAGGAAGCAACAAGTTCCATTTTTCAAGTCTTTGGTATGACCCGGCCAGGAATTGAACCCAGTACCTAGCGCTTACGAATATCAACAGTTTATTTTATTCTACTTACGTTATACTAACTTAAAACCTAAAAAGTTTGAGATCAAGTAAGCGTATCATGCTATAATAAATGATCTCGATAATGAAAATGAGGAACGGTGAACGCAACAGTACAATCCACACTGGTGGTTCCCACAGTATACGCCATGGTTCTTTCATAATTTGAGAGCGGTACGTTTGATGATACCAGCATAGTGCAACCGGTTCCTCATGACCCATTAGTTTCCACATTCGCTGTACTTATACCAAGTTCCCTGCAAATTTTTGTCTTGTTTGAAAATTCGGAAATTATCGAAAAACGATAAAATATACAAAACGACAATATAATTCCAAATCCTATAACTAGGCTATGAATGATCATATTCTGATCAATGAAATATGCTCATATTCAGTATGATTTCAAATTGCCTAATATTTGTGTTGCGCATAATTAATGCATCGTTATTGCGCATGTTTTATTTCAACTTCTGTTGATGTTTTTATGCGGCAAATAGCAACCAGCGACTTGGCCGGCGGAATCGTAGATTGAACATCTAAGGGACAGGCCGTGATATTGGCTGCAGGCTAGGATATCTTATGGTGATTTATAAGTAGATGTATTTATATCTAATTGATGTGATAACTCTGAAGTACGATTGTAAATGATAACAGTAATTGTTGAAAATTGGAATAGGCCTCTACTAAATTATAATGGCAGTGAGCTGAAATATGTTCAGGTACGTGATCTTATTGTTTTATTCGCCACATCTGTGACATGCGAGTGGCTTTCACCGCTGTCATAGTTTCGCTTCAGAACCCAGTTGCAGTTTTGATTAACCAGTATCACTCGCGCGCACATCGATTGCGCAGCTTCCTTTGGGCATATCCGGTTTACATGTACACTTTATTTAAGTTTGTTCGTGTACTTTATATTTACGTTAAATTTAACGTCTTAACTTCCTATCGTTATTTATGTTAAAAAAATATTTATAAAAATAAAAAAAATAACTTTATATATAGGCCCTATTTATTTCGTTTTATATATATTTACAAAGGTTTTAACTATA
Organism: Hanleya hanleyi; assembly: GCA_036873755.1. NCBI lineage: Eukaryota > Metazoa > Mollusca > Polyplacophora > Lepidopleurida > Hanleyidae > Hanleya > Hanleya hanleyi. The sequence goes on from JAVTVY010025599.1 coordinate 34,961, forward strand.
TATTTGTGTTTGACAATATTTTCACAAACGGCGACTTTATATTTTGGTTTTAACTCTATATATTTGTCGTTGACAATATTGTCACAAACGGCGCCTCATAGAGAATAAATCAGCCATCCAATCAATAAATAAATGTGATAGTATACAAACATGATATAGAAATTATATGCAAACTTAACATAGGAATTAGTGGATTTTATTAGACAAGGGGCATAACTCTGCAAAATACTTTCTGACACGACTCATTTTCGATAGGCATCTAGTTCAGGTCAAGAGAAACAACTGTATCACATTAGGATGTTGTATATGGAACGGTTCTGAAATTATCACAATAAATCATAAATGGATTTTTATTTGTAAAAAGGGGCATAACTCTGCAAAATATTGTCCGAGATGACTCATTTTCGATAGGCTTCTGATTTACGTGAAGATAAATAGATGTAACAAGTTTGGTTGCCATGCATGAAACGGTTCTGTAGATATCGCGGTAACGGATTTTATTAGACAAGGGGCATAACTCTGCAAAATACTTTCTGACACGACTCATTTTCGATAGGCATCTAGTTCAGGTCAGGAGAAACAACTGTATCACGTTAGGATGTTGTATATGGAACAGTTCTGAAATTATCACAATAACAAATCATAAATGGATTTTTATTTGTAAAAAGGGGCATAACTCTGCAAAATATTGTACGAGATCACTCATTTTCGATAGGCTTCTGATTTACATGAAGATAAATAGATGTAACAAGTTTGGTTGCCATGCATGAAACGGTTCTGTAGATATCGCGGTAACGGACGTACGTACGGACGTACGGACAGCCGTACATGATGACGACAATACCCCTAGGCCAAAGTTGGCCGAGGGGTAAAAACTGCAAATAATGAAAAAATGGGCGGTAGGTCAAATGACATGCGGGCGGCTGACAGGAAACGAGGAATCAAGTATGGACGGCCTTATGATTATCCCTCTGAATGCGGACAAACCTGAAATTTATAGATGGTCCCCTGGGTAATTTATAGATGGTCCCCTGCCTGGTTTTTTTTTTCAATCACATTACAAGTGTTATTTGTAACAATATTTGTGTACACAGGATTGGAAAACAGGAAATGACTGACATTTCATAGGTTAGCATAATGACACTGTAACCTTTAAAAGTAAACAAACTCTAATTTTCATAAGAGCCTGCAGTACAGCACCCAGGGCCCTACATGAATAAATCAGGTTGTCCAGACCTGTTAGCATGGTAAGAAGTACTGGTAAATTTAAGTACATCTCATCTAACACTAGCAGACTGTAGTACTGTATCAGAATCTTCTCTTGCCCAATAAATTGTTTATGAATTCTAACACAAGTGTAAATTACTTAACTTCTGCTGCCTAAATCCATGTGCCTTCCAGTAGAGGAGATGGGCAGAAACCCAGTTTTAGTTTCAATGGGTTATGGCATGATTTCATACTGATAATATGGTGAGATGTAGGAGGAAAAATAAAAATTTGTACCTGCTGTCCATCCCTTAGCCCCAATGGACGTGCCGTCACATGCAGCAAATGGCTGAGGCGGGTATTTCTTAGTTAACCTAAATCCATGGAAAATAACACCCCCACCCCCACCCTTGAAGGCATTTCAGGTTAACTTTTATGAAACAGTCAAGTTTACAAAATTAAACCGTATTTAACGAAATCACCAAGCCTTGCTTCATGAACCAACTCAAACTCAATTCATGTCATCTGGTACATGTGTAAAAAAGAACCTATTTATTTATTTTGTTGACAAATACCACACCACACCCAATGCATATAAACCCCAGAACCATGAAGAATAGAATTGATCTATTGAGGAGTGAGCGAGTGAATAGGATTTTACATCGCTTTCAACTTTATTTCAGTCATATCGCGACGAACCAACTAAGCACCACCAGCGAAGTTACTTTCCTGCTGCTGATCTATTTGGCCACTGATACAAGTAATTAATGGTTCGTTTCCCGTAACCGTAACTCATCTATATTTTGAGGGCAAATAATTAAAATCCATGAGGGCTAAATTTACATATTCATGAGTAAAACTTGCTCATTTTCTTCATATTTGTATACAATTGGTTTGCAAGTTAATAATTATCGCACTCAGCATGTGTATTTTTACAAGCAAGGTGGCCTTGAGGACCGTCCCCAGCATTAAAACATGGTCAACCACCCCAGTTGTGCCATTTTACATATACATGTAGATGGTGACTGAGAAATAGCATTTCCTAGCAATAGGATATTTATTGAATTCTACAATGTACTTGTATATGTATGTATTCAGCCCAACATTCATGCTCAACCTTTGGACAAATCTGAAAAGATTTGGACAGAAAAATAACCATGATCATTATGCATTTGTCACACTGAAGTGACTGATCGTCAAGAACAGGACAGGAGAAAAGCATTGGCCAAGTTAACCTATCTAGAGGTTAGGCCATGATCCACAAAAATATTTGTGTTTCCAGTAACCCTATCTATCCAAAAAATATTGCAGTTAAAATTATTTTCTATGTTTTCCAGCAGTACATGTACCGGTAAAATCCTATACAAAAAAAAGTAAAAAATTGAAGGAAAAAAATAAATAAAAATAATAAAACGAGAGATCCTGAAGGAGCTTGGCTCCCAACATTGTCCGATAACTTTAAGCTAATGACAAGAGGATCTTTTTGTCCATTGTTACTAAGAACAAACAATTGATTTGTAATTTTGTTTGCAGAATTTCGAATTTGAGCGAAAAAGATCGAAAAAGGGAGGCGTAGCGTACAGGCCGGGGTCCAGGGGCCGCCTAGGCCCCTGGAAGCTCTGGGGTCTTAGATGCTCTCGGGAGCATTCGAGCTCATTTCTGGCTATTTAAATGTCTTGTCAGATACCTGTAGATAATGAACAATTTACTTCTTTTTTTCCAATTTTTCACCATATTCAGGCTGATCTTGTGTTTCAAAATGACAAAGTTGAGCAGGGACTTGCTGCATGAATTTCCAGATCATTTACTCCATGTGCTGTCAGATTGATACTATACCATGATGTCAACTTTGACTAAACTAATAACAACTAACCTTTTTGCTGATTAGACTAGGGCTCAGGGGCCGCCTAGGCGCCGAGAAACTCTGGGACCCTTGATGCTCTTAGAAGCATTCTAACCGATTCCTGGCTGCACATGTCTTGTCGATCAGACAAGCATATCATGCACATTTTACTTCTTGTTTAATTTGATCATCTGCTTTTAAAATTATTTACAGCTGCTGCTTTCAAAATTTCTATTGAATAGATTCCTCTGTACAGTATTTTTATACCATGCTGTATATCATTCGAAGCTAATTCTCTTCCCACCTCGACTGCCTCAACGGGTTGAACATAATTTGTCCCAGCTTCGATGCCTGCATCATTTTCCATGTCGTGTTCAACATCTGCTTGACCTGTGTTTTCAATACCGGCAGCACAGCATCGAGCAAAGAGAACGTCGACTTTGTCGCAGTCAGACCCTTCATCTTCTTTTTTTTTCTTTTTTTTTCAAATGTCCAGCCAATACACCGCATCCTCTTGTGCGGCCGCTACCCTTCGTATTTCCCCCAGACCGACCTTTCTGTCCCGCCATGACGGCTTGTCATTGCAGATACAACGCGAGAATGCACGTGCGCTGCCTAGCTCTCCACACACTCACAGACGTACATATTTCCGACTTCATTCATAGTATAGACCTCTGCCTGGAGAACGAAAACTATCGCGCCCCTAGTGGCCAAGCTTATCAACGGATAGATGCATAGTTGTCTCCCTTGCCATAAGTTGTCTAACGCGAGTTGACACACACTCATCCAGGTTTACGGCTTTCAAACATCGTAAAAAAACATCATTTGATTTTTGAAAAAAATCATTTGATATTTTGCAAAAACATATTCATTTTTAATTCATTTGATTTTGTACCTGTGTCCGTTTCACGGACGCTGCGAGACCCTAGATCTAACCCTGGAATATACCCCACCGTTTGATCCGCCGACTCTTGTGATGCAATGTCACAACTCGGGAATACCATTTTAATTTGAAGCATAACTTGGATTTTCGAATCGGACCAAGGGGGAAGGGGGAATTCAAGATGGCCACCTGGTGGCCATATTGGATTTTGGAATCAGACCAAAAAAGGTATCTTGCACAACTAGACCACAAGGGGAACCTGTGTACCAATTCTGACAAAGATCCATGAAGTAGTTCCTGAGAATTCACGATAACAAAATTTCATGGGAAAATTCAAAATGGCCGCCTGGTGGCCATATTGTGTTTTCGAAACGGGCCGAAAAGATATCTTGCACAACTAGACCCCAAGAGAAACCTGTGTACCAAATTTGAGAAAGATCCACGCTGCTTCCTGAAATATCACGATAATAAAGTTTCATGGGGAAATAAAAAATGGCCACCTACTGAATTTTCGAATCGGACCAAAAAAAGGTATCTTGCACAACTAAAACCACAAGGGCAACCTGTGTACCAAATTTGAGAAATATCCATGTAGTAATTTCCTGAGATTGCACGAAAATGTTTCATGGGTAAATTCAAGATTCGGCCATATTGGATTTTCGAATCAGACCGAAAAGGGTATCTTGCGCAACTAGACCCCAAGGGGAACCTGTGTACCAAATTCGAGAAGGATCCATGCAGTACTTAGTGAAAAATCACGATAACAAAGTTCCATGAGGAAATCCAAGATGGCTGCCTGGTGGCCATATTGGATTTTCAAATCAGACCAGAAAAGTTACGTTGTACAACCAGGCCGCAAGGGGAACCTGTGTACCAAATTTGAGAAAGATCCATGAAGCAGTTCCTGAGAAATCGCGATAAAGTTTCATGATGAAATCCAAGATGGTCGCCTGGTGTTAGAGTTAGATACAGGGTCTCACAGCGTCCTTAACATGAGATTGATCTAATCAAAACCCCTCGGCTTTCCCCAAGTGATTGAGACCCATGTGTAGTGTGATTTGGGGAAGAGATAGTTCTATGTGGGATGATCAAGATATACTGGTACTTAGTTACATTCAGGCATATAGGACAGAAATAGAAAAATTATATATCTGTAAAGGGGCATAACTCTGTAAAATATGGGTCGAGGGGAGCCACTTTCGATAGGCGTCTGACTTAGCACCCTGTAAAATAAGAACCGAGACAAATAAGCTGTACCGAACACAGATCTACAGATATAGCTTGTACATTCAGCTACAGATAACAAAATCGAAGATTATTACATCCGAAAGGGGCATAACTCCATAAGCCGAGGCGAGTAATCCTTTGTTGGCTTGTAGAATACAACAATATAAATAAGATTACAAAATATAGCAGCTATACCGAACACAGTTTCGCAGATATAGTTGGTTACATTCAGGCATATAGGACAGAAATAGAAATTAATATATCAGTAAAGGGACATAACTCTGTAAAGTATGGGCCGAGGGGAGCCACTTTTGATAGGCATCTGACTTGGCACTACTGTAAAATAAGAACTGAGACGAATAAGCTGTACCGAACACGGATCTGCAGATATAACTTGTGAATTCAACTACAGATAACAAAATCGGAGATTATTACATCCAAAAGGGGCATAACTCCATAAGCCGAGGCGAGTAATCCTTTGTTGGCTTGTAGAATACAGCAATATAAATAAGTTTCTAAAATATAGTAGCTATACCAAACAGTTCTGCAGATATAGTTGGTTATATTCAGGCATATAGGACAGAAATAAAAATTAATATAACTGTAAAGGGGCATAACTCTGTAAAATACGGGCCGAGGAGAGCCACTTTCGATAGGCGTCTGACTTAGCACTCTGTGAAATAAGAACCGAGACGAATAAGCTGTACCTAACACAGATCTGCAGAAATAACTTGTACATTCAGCTACAAATAACAAAATCGGAGATTATTATATCAGAAAGGGGCATAACTCCATAAGCCGAGGCGAGTAATCCTTTGTTGGCTTATAGAATACAACAATATAAATAAGTTTCGAAAATATAGTAGCTATACCGTACACAGTTCTGCAGATATAGCTGGTTACATTCAGGCATATAGGACAGAAATAGAAATTAATATATCTGTAAAGGGGCAGAACTCTGTAAAATATGGACCGAGGGAAGCCACTTTCGATAGGCGTCTGACTTAGCACTCTGTGAAATAAGAACCGAGACCAATAAGCTGTACCTAACACGGATCTGCAGAAATAACTTGGACATTCAGCTACAAATAACAAAATCGGAGATTATTACATCGAAAAGGGGCATAACTCCATAAGCCGAGGCGAGTAATCCTTTGTTGGCTTGTAGAATACAACAATATAAATAAGTGTCCAAAATATAGTAGCTGTACCGAACACAGTTCTGCAGATATAGCTGGTTACATTCAGGCATAGGACAGAAATAGAAATTAATATATCTGTAAAGGGGCAGAACTCTGTAAAATATGGGCCGAGGGGAGCCACTTTCAATAGGCGTCTGTTTTAGCACTAGATAAATAAGTGTTGAAAATTTGGTGGTTGTGTCTCAAGAGATTTTGCCTAAAATGCGGTAACGGACGGACGTACATGGCGACGACAATACCCCGAGGCCAAAATGGCCGAGGGGTAAAAAGGACAACCACAAAATCAAATGACTTTATTTTAGAAAACTTTAGATTAAAGTGAATATCAGGGGCAAAAGGCACAGTAGTTTGTGTAAAACACTCAAAGAACACAAACTGACAATGTTTTGGCATGTTCAACACCATTTGAGTGATATTAGCCATTTTGCAAAATTAGTTTTTTCAAATAATGACAAAGCTATTTTCAAACAAGGACTCTGGCGAAAATCCTGCATCTAACCCTGACTAGACCCCAAGGGGAACCTGTATACAAAATTTGAGAAAGATCCATGTACCAGTTCCTGAGAATTGATAACAAAATTTGATGGGGAAATTCAAGATGGTCGCCTGGTGGCCATATTGCATTTTCGAATCAGACCAGAAAAGGTATCTTGCACAACTAGATCCCAAGGGGGAACCTGTGTGCCAAATTTGAGAAAGATCCATGCATTAGTTCCTGAGAAATCGCGATAAAGTTTCATGGGGAAATCCAAGATGGCTGCCTGGTGGCCATATTGGATTTTAGAATCGGACCAGAAAAGGGATCTTGCACAATTAGACCCCAAGGGGAATCTGTGTACAAAATTTGAGAAAAATCTATGCAGTAGTTCCTGAGAAAACGCGATAAAGTTTCATGGGGAAATCCAAGATGGCTGCCTGGTGGCCATATTGGATTTTGGAATCGGCCCGTAAAAGGGATCTTGCACAACTAGACCCTAAGGGGAACCTGTGTTCAAAATATGAGGAAGATCCATGCAGCAGTTCCTGAGAAATCGTGATAACAAGAATTGTTGACGGACCACGGACGAAAAGCATCTGGTGATGGTGGGCTAAAAAGTGAAAAAAATTAAATAAGTAAAATTCCTACCAAATTTACCTACATGTACCTACCCAGTTTTCTAAAGTTGGTTTCTGGAAACACAAATATTATTGTGGATGGCCTGCCATGGGATTCATTCGCCACATGAAGTAGCAACATTGCTACCACTGGATATCTGCCTGTGAAGTAGCAACATTACTGCCAATTGGCTTCACCATGTAAAGTAGCAACAGTGCTGCCAATGGCATTTGCAGGGTGATGTAGCAGCAATGCTTCCGATGGGGTACTCTACATAAAGTAATCTAGCAACATTGTTTTACAATGCGTTTCATTATCCATGTGAAGTAGCAACATTGCTGTCAATGGAATTCTCTGTGTGAAGTACCAACATTGTTGCTAATAGAATTCTCTACGTGAAATAGCAGCAAATAGCCCATGAGATTCTCCGGTAAGAACATCAACATTGCTGCTAGTGCAATTATCTATGCAAAGAAACAACACTGTTGACTGTTGTCATTGTGGTTCTCTGGGTGGAGGTAGCAACTTACATGTAGAATCCAATGGCAGGGCTTGCGTTTTGAGGAGAGTACTTCCTACCACTCCCCTTAAATTGATATCATGGGAGTGGAAAACAGCTCTCTTCAAATGTGGTATTTTGTACTGCATTGTATAGAAATCACTCTCCTTGTTGATGAAATCACTCCTGTACTGGCATATTAAAGAGCTATTTACAGCTCTCAAAGACTCATGCTACTTTCAAATGTCAAAGTCTGCAATGGAAATCTCAATGTGAAGTAACAACATTGCTGCCATGATATTCGCCAGCTGATATCAGCATTTTTGTCTATGGGTTCTTTGTCTAAAGTAGAAACATTGTTGCCAGGGAAATCTCCATGTGCGATTGTGCAGTACCAACATAGTTCCACAATTGGATTCATTCTCCATATGAAGTAGCAACATTGCTGCCAATGGAATTCTCCATGTGAAATAACAGCATGTTGCCAATGGCATCTGTCATGTGATGTATATGTGGTTCTGTGTCAAGTGAAAAACATTGTTGCCGAGGAATTTTCCATGTGAAGTAGCAACATTGCTGCCAATGGCAAATGTAATGTAGAAATCATTGCTGCCAATGTGTCTGATGATATAGCAACATTGTTACCACTGAGATTGTTCATGTTATAATAGCAACACTGCTGCCAATCGCATTCACCATGTGCAGCGTTGCCAGTGGCAATCGCCATGTGATGTAGCAACATTGCTGTCAATGGCATTGTCAAAGTGATATAGCAACCTTGATACTTGTGGTGTACTGTGTAAAGTAGTAACATTGCTGCCAAGAGAAATCTCCATGTGAAGTAGCAACATTACTGCCACTGGAAATCTCCATGTGAAGTAGCAACATTGTTTCCAATGAGATTATCTGTGTGAAGTAGCTACATTGGTGCCAAGGAAAATCTCCATGCGAAGTAGCAACACTGCTTCCAAAGGGATTCTCCAAGTGAAGTACATGTGTAACAACATTGCTGCCAAGGGAATTTCCATGTGAAGTATATGTAGCAGCATTGCTCCCAATGGGATTCTCCATGTGAAGTCCAAGTGATATTAGCAACATGCTGCCAATAAGATTCATGTTGCCAATCATGAGTATTGCCAGGATTTCTTGAGGGGGGGGGGGGGGTTCTTATGTTTACTTATTCATGGGCATGATAGTAGGTCTATGCTATCCAATGCAGGGAAAGAACGTAAGTTATGGTTTCTGAGAGTGGGGTCGTTCACACCTGATGACCTTCCTCATTGACATCCATGCCAATGGAATTCTCCTTGTAAAATATTACCAACAAGTTTCTTTCCGGTTAAATAGCACTTTTGTCACTAATGTAATTCCTCGTGTGCAGAAGTAACACTTTTGTCAACAAGATTCTCCATGCTTTGTAGCAACATTGTTGCCAAAGGAATTCCCCATGTGAAGTAACAACATTGCTGCCAGTGAAGGAAATTCTTCATGTGAAGTAGCAACACTGCAGCCAATGTGGCAACAATGATGCCAAGGGAATTCTCCATGTGAAGTAGCAACACTGCAGCCAATGTGGCAACATTTCTGCTAATTGAATTATCTGTTGTGAGGTAACAACACTGCGATGATTGCTGCCAATGTGATTCTGTGTGAAATTATTTTTAATATATAGGCCTACATGTATGCTTTAGGACTTTTGACATTCGAATCGACATACAATTAATTACATGTACGTTACAGTGTAATTGTTTACAATATAATTTTATTACTCTGGACATATAACACAATACATTCGAATATCACCATATATTATTTGTTGATGCAATCAAATACAATTTCCGAAATGACATTAATATTATTGTCATTGTATGTTAATCAGCTAACTCTACTCTGCAGTGCTTCGAATTTAAGAAGCGCGAGAGCGAAAGCGCTCAATCGCGCGCCTGAATCAAAATTTAGAGGCTCTTTTTTTCGCGCTTCTTGAATTTATCGTATGGAATAATCTTTATTTACCTCTAATAACTTTCCATGAAAACGCAAGACGTTTCGATCACGAAAATCAGGAAGTTTGCGAGCTCTTCTGGCAAAGGAGTTAAACTTGGTTCGGATTTAACCGAGGACCGAAACGTCCTCGCTTATAATTGGTTAAATTGGTAATACTGACCAATCACAGCGGCGGATACAGCTGTGTGTGGATTGTCGACGGACATATTGTTGTTGGCGCGCTCGTCTGATTTTGGGATTTGTTTGATCGATTGTGGCCGCGAATAAGCGATTATGGCTACAAAACTTCCACCAACAGTTAGACTAGAAACATTTAAAAGGCGGAACACTGGTGGTGTTCTATCGTATACGGCCGAAAACGGCATGGTACCGTAACAGAAGTTTGGCGCAAACTGCGCAAAACATTGACAAAATTCTCAAACATCGCAGAATCCGAGGAAAGGCACAGAACGAAATAAAGGGATAACAATGAAACACATCAGGGATAACTGGTTTCGCTTACGTTTATTATCAACATTTCATACATGATTGTCAGATAATATTGATGTCGCATTTCATAATGTTAAGAAGTTTGAAAATAATACTAATACTTTTTTTGCTAGAAGAATCATAAAATGGGAATTACTATTTACATCCCCATTCTCGTAAATAGCACATCTAAAAGTTTTTAGGATGGTTTTTTTTTAGAGGAGTGATCGCTCTTCTTGACAAAATTAGAAGAGCGATTTTTAGCTCTTCTGGATTTTTCAAATCCGAAGCACTGACTCTGGTTCTATTTCTTTTGATTATTAGTCATCACTTCCTTTCAAATCAAGTATTCTTTTTAACGCTTGCTTCTTTCATCTGAATCACTTGAATAATATATTAAAAATCCTCTCTAGACACTTACCTATTAATTATTATCATCTGTAACCTTACTTAACAATGCTCAATGAATATTAAAGGTAACTGAACAGCTGAATATGGATTCTAAACGATTTATCGCTTGCTTGACTGATCACCGCATAACGCGTTTAGCATTATGCTACTACAGTACAGTAGATAGGTCAAAGGAGAATTTTTTTTTTTCGCGACGGTTTTTTTCTTCCAGCGCTCCACGTGTTTGCAGAGCGAACTAGATGTGCTGAAACAACAGTGATTTCTGCACTACAACTTGCGTCACAGTAAATTAGAGTATAATTGAAAACCTGGGGTAGGGAATTATGTTTCAAAAGACGCCGGTCCCTGAATAATTCTATGGCAAATCCTTCGCGCACTGACAGCTCGCCAGGCAGGAGCCGACACAGTGCCTTGTTTACCGAAAGGCTTCGGTCGGCCACCACGCGCTGCATCGCCTACCAACAGATTTATTCATCATACGCCAGGAAATATTCAAGCCACATCAATTCACATTAATTCTTGTATTTTTGAATCCAAAATATGACAGTTTCGTCTGGAATAAATTCTCGAAATAATGTCGATATACAAAGGCGCCGTATTGAACAATATGCAGAGACGTTGTTTATGATAAGGACCCCAGCCTAGATCTAATGGCTGCCGCAAAATCAACAATAAAATCAGAACCATGCCTTTGTTCCATATCTTGCTTTCTCGCAGATTTCCAGTCAATATGAGGTAAAAAGATGACATGTTACCACCTTAACCGCAGACTGTCCACTGCTGATCATTTGAGCTTCAGCCTCTCAAACAGCAGCAGTTGTTTTTTTATTCGACTCGAAGGGAGAATAAAGTTCAACGGGGACGGCTCATTTACTATGCAAATTGTTTACCCGCAAATCCCAGCTCAAAATAACAACAACGCTTTGCCGAGTGTCTAGAGAGCGTTTATCCCAATGACAGTTCGAACGACAACTGAGGACGAAAAGTTTAAGTAAGCAAAAGTTATTTTCAACTGACCTGAGTAGCTGATTTCACTTGTCGGCTTTTCCCGCTCCGTTAGATGAATTTTTCTGGCTTGAAAGACAACACTTTAGCGGACGGCCTCTTTGCTATCGTAAATAAAAATATATCACTGCGCCAGTAGATGAACTACTTCCATCACAATTGATAACACTTGATTCCTATCGCTTAAATTGTGGTATTTTGTGAAATCGCAGACAAATATGTGACCAACCAACCTCTGTTACCACATGTGATCACGGGGATTAGGAAATGGCGAGTTCTAGATTACGAGGCGGATTGTTACATTGTTATTAAAAGGAGTACCACGGTAGTTCCAAGTGACGTCACGAGCACCTGCTGTGTAAACACAAAATAACAAACAATGGCACTTGGATTTCTGGCATGATTTCTTCTCTGTCATGGCTTTTCTCGAGCGTATATTTTTTTGTAATTAATGTTTTCTAACAAAGGCCATGCACCCAATAGCATATACATGCTCGAAAACAATGAAAATAGGCTCGAAATAATAAACAATTCAAAAGATGCATAAACCACGGTACGACAGTCTCAGACACATTCCTTGTTTATTGTATCCAATCTTGGCTCAAAGTAAGGTTATATTTTACATACCACAATATTAGATGCATTGCCCTGCTCTAGATTTTTTAAAATAGATCTAATCGTTTAAAATTGTATGCCTAATATATATATAACTGTTGTAGTGATAGACTTTGGCGTTTTGTGTCATATTCTCTCCTCTGTTCTGATGCCGCCTGGTAAACAAAGACGGACAAAGCACTCGAGGTGGGATGGTTGACAAATGACAGCTGACGGAAAATTAAACAGCAGACGATGGTGCTGCTTTCTTGCGATTTAAATGTCATTCTAAGTGTCAAAGATGGCTATAACTAGCCCCACGGAACAAATAATTTAGGAACATGGATTAGAACCGGAACGTTAAACTTATTCTCAGTGGACATATGACATTTGCCTGTTTTGGCACCACAGCTATATAGTGATGCCAAGAACATTTTGACCACATAAACAAACTAGTCAAATAATAAATTATATATTTTATGAAAGCGTACATCGGAAGGATTCCAACTATATGATTTGTATAACCGACGCTGCTACGGTGTAGAAAAAAAATCCAATTTTGAAAAATTCAAATGAAAATAATAGCGTCCATTTTTCAATTGACATTTCATGAAAACTGTTGGTCTTGTTTCAACGTTGATAGGATAGGATAGGAGACAATTTGAACTGGTAAACTTTATCTCATTTTCTTTTTAATTTTTGCCTGGTTTTGTTTTTACAGCTATTTTACTAAAATAAATTGAAAATAAACGTAGGCCTACTATATTACGGTCGTTTGTCTTAAAAGTTGAATAATTAAAATACTAAGCCGAATTTACAAATAGTAAGATAATCTTACTAAATCACCTTATAAGTAACAAGCATGCCAAATTTCAAAAGCATAGCATGGATATTTTTCGAGAAATAAACGTTTAAATCTCGCATTTTGTGAAAAAATGAAAGGCTAGAAATCGGGCAAAATACATTTTTAATCTGTCTTATGGGACGTACTCGAATTCCTGTTTATTTTGGATAACTATTCCACTAAGTTTATTCGTCAAGGCGGTTTAAAATCCATTTTAAACTTAAAAAACTTGCTAAAATTTGTTCAGCTGAGAAATGTTCACACCTGTGCTGATCACTTCACGGCGGGTGTCTGAACGAAGTGTCACTGCTTTGAGTACACTTTCATATGTATATATTATAATTAGAAACAAAAATACGGATGTAGATTAATGTAAATGAGTAGGACTTCGAGATAATTAGCTTACCAAAATACTGCTGAAATGAGTTTTGGAAACTGAAATTTAACAGACAAAGATAAAAGTAACCAAGCCCATGCCAACTTCTGTTCTATTATTATGACAGACTATCAGGGTTGACAGTTTCTGCGAGTCCATTAAGTATACACACTCAAGCAGCTATTAATGACTTACAATAGACCATCGCGTGAAAGATTAATCTCTTCTCAGCTGGATATCTGTTTAATTTTTCCAGTGTCTCAAAAACTAAATTTTTTAATCCTAATATTGAAGCACTTCTAATTAGAATTTCGATTTCATTTTTTTCACCAAATGTTAGACGAAATAGTGACTATTTGAATGAAGAAATAAAAAAAGGATGACCAATTTTGACCCTCTAACGGTACAGCTATCCTTAATGTTCCCTTCAAAGCACTATGAAGCATTCTCAGGATTCGTTGACGCTCGAGGTAGTGTAAGCCTGTTAGATCCTTTAAGCAACATTTCCAAATGGGTAAACAGATAGGATTAAATTTTAATTAGATTGATGTTGAAATGACAAGTGGATTGATTGATTGAAATTGCAGTTAAGGGCCGCTTCCCGTACGGATTTCGCAGCCCATTGATCAACTCAATGTTTTTTTTTTAATTACACGTTACATTTCTTAGTTTGTTAAAGAGCGCTGTATTATCAAATAAACAAGTAAATAAATAAATAAATAAATAAGTAAATAATAATAAATGGGCGGATGGAGATATAAATAGAATAGAAGAATTGTCTATGTACAGGAGGATGACAAGTGGATGCTTTGTGTCGCGTAATTTATGTGACTGATGGAATACCCGGGGTAATATTATCTGGTACAATCGTGCCCTGAACGTCTGTGTGTCTTTCCGGTACCGCGCTCAGCTGATATCAGCTGTTAGACGTATTGTGGGTCACAGCTTGCTCTTGGAATGTAAAATTTATGCAGTTGGATCTGTTTTACAAGGAATGGCAACAAATAATGACGAGTTTTCTAATGATAAGGAAGATCACAAACGTCTTGCGAACGTGGTGAAAGGAGTCCACGCTGGGTTGAGGCAAAAATTCAAAGAGAGTGAGTGAACCGGCGAAATTGTCAATGTCACCCGCCGCGGTGACTTGCGCGGCCTGGCGGTGAAAAATACACTCCAGTTCGTTATCATTTTCTCGTCTCAATATGTACATCATTTACAACACCGAGTCCTATTATATGACAAGGTGTCTGTATTGGTATAAGTTTGCAGCTATTCTACAGCTGTGTTTAAAGATTTAGCTTTTCACTAATTTTATGTGAACGGTGGTAGGGGGGGTGGGGGGTGGGGGGGGGGGGAGATGATGAAAATTGTGATAATTTACTGGACTGATTCAGACTCATTATTCAGTGGGTGACGGACTCTGTCAGATGGATGGTTTTGTTTAAAGTTTTGCCTTTTTCTACATTCACATCTTAGCTTCTAATATCGATCGCTTTCTGCTGTTGGTTTTGATATACCCATGCATGCATGGAACCATCTGCAGAATCATGCCGATGGTGACCCCAAAACTGCCTCTGTCATGCAGCGATCAATTTTGAACTTGGATCTCGCGTGAGCTTATGATCTCACTGAAACTTTAACACTATCATTGAAATCTGTTCAGACAGTGGAAATTATTATCCGTCAAATACTGCACAATTGGAATCCTCTCCCTAGGGAGGGGTGAGGCCCATCTTCGTTACACCAAACCAATTTCTACATTCCCACTTTGAACTTGCCTTGGTCTGACGGGCTGCCATTATTGTTCAAAATCAGAAATGTCAATTCCATCTTACGAACCAGTCAAACACAGCACACGCATCCTCTGTAGGCTGACGTAATGTCAATGTCAGCCAATCGCTGACGCCGTCTCGGAGCACGATGATAATGGGTAATATGTCATGCAGGCTGTGTTTGAACAATGATGGCAGCCCGTCCAACCAAGGCAAGTTCAGAGCGTGAGCGTAGAAATTGGCTTGGTGAACGAAGATGAGTAAGGCCATGGTGGGGACAGACGATCCATGGTCATGACAAAATGCCCCAGGAGATGGCAGCATTGGGGAAATATGTCAAAGCCCAGTTTGATGCAATAAATCATGACTAATTACTTCCATTGAGAAAGAAGACTATCAAATTCAAGAGGAATAACCCTTACAGCTCGCCCTCTCAGCAGTGTTTTACCAGCAGACAAAGATTAATTCATTTGGACAGCGCAGACTGTTGCATAGGCCGATGTAGAACAAAACCATTTGCAATTTGTGCATTTATAGGCTGAGTCTAGGGCGTAAAAGGACACAAAATGACCTGTTAAAAACTAGACTTTGGTAGCTGTAGAGGTGGTATATTATCAGTATTATTCCTTCAGCTGCTAGCCTACTGTGGCGAAATTACATCAACTTGAATCTTTTTGTTTAAGGTGGAGATTTTATGAAGACTTGGGATGAACACTGTCAGAACACACAGCGTCTATCCGAGTACGCTGATGCCATGCAACATCTGGCTATAGACCACTGGACTAAACGACAGGATACTCGAATAGACTGGTGTCATAATACGCTCCTAGAATACTTCTTACATGGAGGCCTGGCTAAAGTCCTTGAGAAAGATGCAAAACGCGAGTTACTTCAAAAAGAAAGAATTGCTTCCAACACCATGGCAGTGTCAGAGCATCATGTGACCGAATGTGCTGCCTGCTCCCTGAAGAACAAAAATTGCAACAACGCAACATCACCTATTACAAACAATAATGGCAGCTATATGTGGAACAAACAGTATGATATAGTGTAAGTAGGAACATGTATATTGCACACCTTTCATGAACAGTATGATATAGTGTATGTAGGAACATGTATATTGTACACCTTTCATGAACAGAATGATATAGTTTAAGTAGGAACATCCTCCACACCTTCATGAATAGTATATGGTGTAGGTAGGAACATGTATATTGCACACCTTTCATGAACAGAATGATATAGTGTATGTAGGAACATGTATATTGAAAACCTTTCATGAACAGAATGATATAGTGTATTTAGGGACATGTATATTGCACACCTTTCATGAACAGTACGATATAGTGTATGTAGGAACATGTATTTTGCACACCTTTCATGAACAGTATGATATCGTGTAAGTAGGAACATGTATATATTGCACACCTTCCATGAACAGTATGATATAGTGTATGTAGGAGCATGTATATTGCACACCTTCCAAGAACAGTATATGGTGTAAGTAGGAACATGTATATTGCACACCTTTCATGAACAGTATGATATAGTGTAAGTAGGAACAGGTATATTGCACACCTTCCATGAACAGTATGATATGGTGTAAGTAGGAACATGTATATTGCACACCTTTCATGAACAGTATGATATAGTGTAAGTAGGAACATGTGTATTGCACATCCTCCATGAACTGTATGATGTAGTTTATGTAGGCGTGTGTATTCCCTACCTTTCATGAACAATATGTAACTGAAATTAAAAACATGGGTACTGATGGCTGCTGCCAAGGTGTTCTTTTTGAAATGGCAATTTTACACTAAACTGTAACTGATCGAGCGACTTTTCAGAGATATCCTTTTCGTGAATCATTTCAAAACTGAATCAATGTAAAGTGTATACTGTTGAATATAAACATGATGAAAGACTCAATATATTGTAATACAATTATCTACCTGTGTTATATTCAAGGTAGAGTAATTATCACTTATTCACAATCTAACCCAAATATGTTCTCTTTCATCCTGTTCTAATAATATTGCTCAATCTTTTTCTTGTTCAGATATTTGCCCTTTGAAGGTAAAATTCGCCTCTTAGATGTTGGCAGTTGTTTCAATCCTTTCCTGGAATTTGAGGAGTTCCTGGCTATAGGTATTGACATCTTCCCAGCAAAACCTGTGAGTGCTCATCTTCCTGATACTTCCATGAAAGATTGACCATCAAAACTTCAAGCAATATCCTTTAAGATGATGTTTCACAACACTTCCTTGAATTTCCACACAGATCCACTCCAAAGAGTTGGGCTATGCCCTCCTCCTGATAGGGCATGCTTCTGTGACTGTCATCGAGCTAGATGTACATCATTTATCGCCTACATAAAGTGTCATCCTACCCCACAACCCTAAATATTTGAAACTCAATCATATCACACTTGAATATATCACTTTTTATCAGTATGTCCACTCCCAGGGGACTCTATATGATTAAATTGTTACTCTTCTGTGATTACAATTCTTATATATGAACTATGCCATTTATCTGTACCTGGGTTAAGGAACACATTTAATTGTTGTTTCAGACTGTATATCGCTGTGACTTTCTGAACCTGGAGACTACAGAAACACTACAATTAGCCTGGGACACATTGGACACATACATGAGCAATCTGAAGGACCCCATTGAGAAACTCCCAAAAGACAGTTTCCATGTCGTGATATTCTCCCTACTCTTGGAATATTTTCCCGCCCCTTACCAACGATGGCTGTGTTGCCAGAAGGCACGGAAACTGCTAATGAAAAATGGACTTCTAGTGATCATAACTCCCGACTCGCACCAACAACATCGCAATGCTCCGATGATCAAAAGCTGGAGGACTGCGATAGAGTCCATGGGGTTCAGTAGGTGGCGCTACGTCAAGCAGGAGCACCTTCATTGCATGGCTTTCCGTAAAGTTCCACAGCCCCGTGATCGAGACCGCCATCTCGTAGGAGAAGCTACGCCTGACATGCTCTACATTCCGCAAGATGTTTCAGATGATGGTTTCGGTGAAGACGACAGTCAGACACAAGTGTCCTCGTATACTGCTGCTGATGAGGAATTTTTTCGCCAGACAGTCCATGAACTTCCTGGGTTTGAAACCGATGAAGATGTGGAGTGAGAATGATAACAAGGATATTTTATGTCGACGCCAACGAATCCGGAGGCCCGGTGATTGTCAGCTACATTAAGTCAACCTTGCTTGGGATTTCGATCTTTTTTATTGGATTGATACAATTATAGCAATCATGTTATTGCACCATTGCAACACCAATCCAATACTCCACCTAAATTATGGTACTGCATTAATGTCCCGTCATCTTGTTTTGTCTTTTTAAATGCAGTGACCTCATGAACACTGGCTGATCAGAATTCTGATGGTCAGATCAGTGATTGGTGGATTGGGCCAGACACATTCAAAAGTTCCCAGGGCATTTTGATCCATGGTAGAGAGGTCGAGTATCAGATGACTATGGGCATAGTCCTACTGAGGAATGGGCATTTTCTTAAACATACCAGCATTTAAATATATTTATATTTGTATATTTTAACATCAACTATAATAATCCATATTTGATTAACAGTGATGTACATGTACATGTAGATTAACTTGTTGATTCATTTAATTGTGAAATCGCCATTCCAGATATACTGGATTCGTTTCTCAGTGCTCAGTTATCTTTTTTCTAATGCTGGAGGCAAACATGGTAATAATGTGCCTCCTTTCTGATAAGTGAACCTCCTGATGCATCCTTTTGAAATGAAGCAAACCGCCAACCAGTAGATCTGAGCTATGGCTCTGTTGATAATATGTCCCAGGAGGAACATACACATTATTGAAGTCTGAAAATATTGAGATGCTAGATATTTGCTACAATTTTATAATCAGACTAAATTGTTTATTTGTTGTGAGATATACTTGTTTATGCCCACCGTTCCTTAGATCACAATTGTGTTTGTGTTGGTAAAAGCTGTAATGAATATTATCACATATCAATCCCCCTGCGCCCCATCTTTCAATGGGAGAACCTATTACATTCATCTCTGACTATGCGCAGGTTCCAGGATCCCTAAGGCCATTGTCACTTGATTGATTGTTTAGCATGACCTTGATTTTTTTAAATCCACATGCTAGATGCTATAATTATTTATTATTAATTATTAAATTGTGAACCAATTGTATGCGAATATGAAGAAATGAGTAAGTCTTACCTGTAAAAATGTAAATCTCTCATCTATTTTAATTATTTGCCCTCAAAATGTAGATGAGGGCTGGTCATGCTAAACAACTAATTAAGTGACAATGGCCTAATCAATATCGAAATTGTCTTTTTTCTGCATAAGATAATGTCCATAAACAAATCTAGAGGTTGGTGAGAGAGAAAAAATGACAAAAAAAATATTTCCTTATATCAGAAATTTAGCTTTGAAAATGATCTGTCAGACATGATGTTCAGAGATACCTACTTAAGACTGGATATGTCGGCAAGTACTGCAGATGAACCATACATGTTTATCTAACAACTGCCTTCAAACTTTCTAACAAATATGATTATAAATCAAGTATGATTACAGACTGCATAATAAGTCATTTCACTTTGTTCAAGAACATTTGGATAATATATAATGCATTTTGGTGAGAGTATTAATTGCAATTCAATTGAGCAAAAAAACTGATAAGGTGTTGAGAATCTCATTGTTAGGGATCCTGGAATCTACATTAGTTCTTATACCCAGAGGTCAAAATATTCAATATAGTTTACCTGTCAAATGAGACGGGTGACCAAAAAGTTTACCTGTCACCTTTAAAAATTACCTGAACATTGAAAGTGTCAAGTACATGCAATTCAAGGTTAATAACAAAGCTGCATGTAGCAAACTACCAGCAAATTAAACATGTTAAAAGACACCTGGTTTCCATGCACTGATCAGCAGCTCTTGTTTCAAATGAATTTTGTCAAAGATAATATATATTGGCTACTAGTACTTTATTTCTCTACCTGTCTCGTTCACTGACAGGTAGACATGTGTATATTTCGACTGTGAACCGGTATATTTGATTGATCATTGGAATGTGTGTGTCTACAGAAACTTAAGTCTTGGCCAGTTCTGTCCAATCTGAGATGCTCAAAATTGGCTTTAATGAATCAATTTAATAGCAGCTTTACCATACCATTTTGAAGCAGCGCTACCTGCTGAATATTTATGTAATTATGATACTGGTCGTTCAATTTATGTTTCATTATGCTTTGTGATTTTACTATTGATATCATTCTTTCTTGTTCATTGCATTTTAGTTGCTAAATCATTTGTGATAGTTCTTGTTCATTCGCCTTCTGTATTGCCGGTTAAGTTTTGGTTGTGGATTTTACTTTTCACGTTTTCAATTTGCTAAGAACCAAGCACTAATTCTAGTCCATATCTTGAGTTTAATTGTCAATTACCTTGTGTTTTTTGTGCCATTAATGTAAGAAGCCATAAAGCTGTACCAATAGATGACAGTTCATCCAGTAAAAGTGATTTTTACAGACTAGAAATGCATTCCACTGAAGCGAACTGTCTAGAAAAAATATTGGTGTCACTGTTAGAACATGTCCAGGTTCTGTGCTTTTGTCCCTAATTGTTTGCAATATACAAGTGTTTCCCCCTTGCATTTAGATCTGAATTGATATACAATATATTCTCATATGCTCTTCCTGTTTTGTTAGAATTTTATGAACCTTTGGTAAACCTCGGCCCTTGTTCAGGAGGCAGGATAAACCAATTTGACGTTTATGCTATTTTAATTATGCCATGCTATTTTTACCTTCTGTATTTGCCAATTTTAGTTAACACATTGTGTACATTACCAACTCCTAATGAAGTCGAAATCAAAATGGCAAACCATGACTTTTTATGCTGGAAACCTTTGTGCCATATTTGTATTTCAATTCTAAACAAAAGAATGAAGAGCAAAGATTTTATTACTATCTTGAAAAGATATTATTGGGATGGAATTGTCCACAGGCACCCGTCATTGGCCGGTTATTATTAATTATGATATTAATATTCATACACTCTAAGAGTGGCAGGACTATTAATATCATAATTAATAACTGACCAATGGCAAGCACCTGTGGAATTGTCATTGGATCTGTGATACAATCCTCTTGTAATGTCCCATTTCTCATTTTTATGCTTATGTAATGAATTGTATTCCTCTTCGAGCAGTATTATTAGTATTATAATACAACTCTAGCTACCTCCACCAAGGGTTACTTGTCATATATTAAACTGAGCAACTTCTTGTAACATCTGATACTTTTTATTGCGACCCCTTTGATACCTAGAAGCACAGACCATTGTATTTAAAGAAAACATTGGTGTAAGTTTTCCTTGTTGAAACAATTCTGAATGGGGGCTAGCTGTATTCCCCATAATAAAATTAATCTGATCTGCAATCGGACTTGTTGAAGGCGAAGTTAAATCATATTCACTCACTCACTCACCAGCATTCAGACTTTCTGTAACAAAAACTTCACAATCAAATGACAATTTGATGCAGAGAAAATGTTTTCTGCCATCTCAAATTCTGGTTGTAATTACTGTTAGGGATACAAATATCCACTTGGAAAAAGCTGGCAAAGATAGGGCCAACACGGGATCACTCAAATTGTTGAGATGATGCAGTAGAATTACCTCATTTACAGACCCTCAGTTTCCTCTATTAAGATAAGTATTTAACGCACAGTGTCTTGGCGTTTGGCAAAGAGAGTACTACCGTACGCGTTTCAGTCGCGATTATGCTTTTGTTTTTTTGCGCGATTTAGGCGAGTTTTCCGGCTGCGATTAATAAATTATAGTCGCGAAAATGGGTTTTTTCACTCGCGTTTATGAGCAAGTTATTTCTGCCTTCTTTCTGGAAGTATTGGGATAGAGTGGGAGTGCCTATCAGATATTCTATTTCAAATTTGTCCCTGCATTCAACCAAACACATCATATATGGGCTTTATAACATTGAACGATTGCGACTAGTAAAGCCACGTCACAGACCGACTGGGGTAAGGCTCCCATAAGGGTAACTTGGAAAAGTATGGGAAAATCGTCATTAGTATGGAATCATAACCACCTAGCTATAGAATGCGTCACTTTTTGCAATAAGAACTGTTTGGATCTATCTGCCATTACTGTGGTAAAGAAGGCCGAGTGTTGGAAATTTTTAATGAAAGACAAGGATATAAACCTCAAGATGGTGCCATTTTTTGCTAGGGGATTAATCCGGAGTATGCCCCCCCTTCCCCCCCCCCCCCCCCACTCTTTGAGTTTCACACACATCGAGAAGACCTGAGAGAACTAGACTGCAATGTTTTCTTTAAATGCAATAAACTGTTGCGTTGTGACTGTGTTATGCAGAGTTTTGAACAACAATTCTTGGAAGCAAATTTCAGTATTATTATTGTAATTTTAAGGTTTTTCTTAACTTTGTATGGATTGTTGGACACTTCTGGGCTTGGACTACCATCACACGTAGTCCGAGTTTCCCATGACCCTTCACGCCAGACGACGAATCATTTCAGAGAGATTGGCCGACAATCTCTCAGAAATCAACCGTCGTCTGGCGTGAAGGATCATAGGAAGCTCGGAGTACATCACATGCTGTTCATAAAAAGTTATTGGTCCTATTCCTAATTACATATCATATTAATGCTCCTAATAATTTAGCATACGATGCATTCTTCTGGTAATATTAACAGGACATTGACAACTGCACTGCTACGAAAATTACAAATTCCAAATTACGTAACCAAGCTGTCCGGTCGATGGCTTGCCGACGGAATGATACGCAAGGATGGCTCAACTCTTTTTATCAGGTTAAGGCCATCTCGCTCTTTCAAATGGAGGTAAAAAGGTCGTTTTTGTCTCAGTAACTTTTAATTCCAACCGTGTGGTTTCCGGGTGTGAAAAGGAATAGGACCCAACGTCGTGATATGACTGAAATATAGTTGAAAGCGACGTCAAATCATATTCACTCACTCACTCACTGCTTCAACAGCGTGACAGATATTTGGACGATCACATTATGTCAACTGATTTATTGAGCAAAAACAACCCTTTTCACGTCCGTTTTAGAGAGCGGGATCGCCTTAACCTGTATATGCCGCTTATTTCTTGATCGGTATTGGTACCATTTCTCTTGGTGTAACGTCTTCGCAAGACTACATTCTCTAGGAATTTTGGTATGTTGCCGCTGTGCAAATAGGCCAACATGCTGCTTAGGGCAGCATGGTTTACCATACCATGTTTGTCTGACACAGGAGGTAGATTAAAGTGCCAAACAAATTAGGCTGTCTGATGATTCATTGTGATCACCAGTGTCTGTAGAGCCTAATTTTCAAAATTCCAAATTCAATTTTTTCTGTAGTTTTGGTTTTTGTTAGGGTTAGGGTTTTGCTAGGGTATGTTTGTTTGGGTCATCGTCACCGTGTGACCAATAAGGTTAGGTGCAACGTTAAACTTCAAGCAACCAACCAACCTGTTTTCATGGCTATGGCTGTAGAACTAACGTTTTGTTGGGGGTTATTTCCAGATTTCATGACAAAGGTTGTAGAACTGACTTTTCGTTGGGAATATTTCCAACTGTTTCAGAGCCAATTACAAGCGTCTAGTCCGTCATTCATAATCCAGCCGTCGTCCAACTGTTTCAGAGCCAAGGCTGTAGAGCTGGCGTTTCGTTGAGAGATATTTCCAACTGTTTCAGAGCCAAGGCTGTAGAGCTGTAGCTAAGATTCATAGCGTCTCCCTTCCCTCAACGCTATGCCGACGACAAATACATTTCCCTGTTGGTAACTCGAACATCTCCAAGGCGCACTTATTATTACCTTTGCGCCCTATTGGACCTTCATTAACTTGAGAAAAAGGGCCGCCATGAATAAAAATATCATAATCGATGTTGTGATCATCATCCCCTGTATGCACGGGGTCTATTATGACGGAAATGCCCATCTTCTTGACCCTCGATTTCAGGTGATTTTGAGGCTCCATACTCTCTAAAATTATTAGATTGAAAATTCAATCTATCAGATTGGAATTAGTGACCAATCTATTCGATTGAATATTGCATCTATTACATGTAGATTGAAAATTTCAATCTATTAGATTAAATTTTCTGTCTACAACAGATTCATTTTATCGTTTTCAATCTATTAGATTGAATATTTTCAATCCGATAAAAGATTGGTCACTAATTTCAATCTGGTAGATTGAATTTCTTATTTTAGAGAGTAGGGATAATTTTAACGTCTGTATTTAATTTTTGACCGACGAATGACCATTTAGTCTGCCATTTCTGTATTTTTATTCATGGCGGCCCATTTTCTCAAGTTAATGAAGGTCCAATAGGGCGCAAAGGTAATAATAAGTGCGCCATGGGGATGTTCGAGTTACCACCAGGGAAATGTAGTTGTCGTCAGCATAGCGTTGAGGGAAGGGAGACGCTATGAATCTTAGCTAGTAGAGCTGGCGTTTCGTTGGGAGATATTTCCAACTTATTCAGAACTAAGGCTGTAGCACTGATGTTTCTTGGGGATGCGTCCCACTCATTCAAAGCTGACGAGAAAGCTATATAAAGAAGTTATCATCTAGATAATAGCCGTAGTTGTATGTACGTCAACTTCAAGATTCCGAGATGCCAGTATAGTAATTTGATTATAAGCGATCTGTAAACGCCATCCCCTAACGCTCTTGGAATTACAGCATGTCAACTTGCGAACTGTCCCTTTCAAGCATGCGACTTCAAGTTGTTTTCTGGTCCCATTCCTCTTGGCATCGTCTCTGTTGATGCCATACATAAGAACAATGATTGACAGCGACTTTAATGTAACACACTTTACGATCAATAAATGTACATGTATGACAATAAATATTTGTATTTGCGTTGCCTACACGTATAATATTGATACCTATTAGACCTACCGCGATAGTAGTAGGAAGAGAGCAAATTCCTTAGCATTGAGGGTGAGGGTGATGCGGAGGTGACGTCACGG
This sequence comes from Hanleya hanleyi, assembly GCA_036873755.1. Lineage (NCBI taxonomy): Eukaryota > Metazoa > Mollusca > Polyplacophora > Lepidopleurida > Hanleyidae > Hanleya > Hanleya hanleyi. The sequence continues at coordinate 60,446 of JAVTVY010025599.1, forward strand.
ATGACGTAACTTCTGGTCACGTCACGTCCGGGTCAAAGGTCACATCCGAGTCACTTCCGGTGACGTGACGGTCCAGCAAGAGTGATCTGCCCCTACATAAGACCCCAGTGTCTTCCAATGTTAATCTACGGGGAATACGTGTATGGGATAGGAGTATCGGGGTGGTCTGTTCAAATCGCTTTTCGTCCGTGGTCCGTCGTCCGTCCGTAAACAATTCTTGTTATCGCAATTTCTCAGCAACTACTGCATGGACCTTTCTCAAATTTGGTACACCTGTTCCCTTTGGGGTCTAGTTGTGCAAGATACATTTTCTGGTCCGATTCGAAAATCCAATATTTCCAACAGTGGCCATCTTGGATTTCCCCATGAAACTTCGCTATCGCGATTTCTCAGGAACTACTGCATGGATCTTTCTCAAATTTGGTACACAGGTTCCCCTTGGAGTCTAGTTGTGCAAGATAACCTTTTTGGTCCGATTCGAAAATCCAATATGACCACCAGGCAGCCATCTTGGATTTCCCCATGAAATTTTTTTATCGTCATTTCTCAGGAAGTACTGCATGGATCTTTCTCAAATTTGGTACACAGGTTCCCCTTGGGGTCTAGTTGTGCAAGATACCATTTTTAGTCCGATTCGGAAATCCAATATGACCACCAGGCGGCCATCTTAGATTTCCCCATGAAACATTGTTATTGTGATTTCTCAGGAAGTACTTCATGGATCTTTGTCAAATTTGGTACACAGGTTCCCCTTGGGGTCTACTTGTGCAAGATACCTTTTCTGGTCCTATTCGAAAATCCAATATGGCCACCAGGCAGCCATCTTTGATTTCCCCATGAAATTTTTTTAGCGTCATTTCTCAGGAAGTACTGCATGGATCTTTCTCAAATTTGGTACACAAGTTCCCCTTGAGGTCTAGTTGTGCAAGATACCTTTTCTGGTCCGATTCGAAAACCCAATATGGCCACCAGGCAGCCATCTTAGATTTCCCCATGAAATTTTGTTATCGTCATTTCTCAGGAAGTACTGCATGGATCTTTCTTAAAGTTGGTACACAGGTTCCCCTTGGGGCCTAGTTGTGCAAGATACCTTTTTGGTCCGATTCAAAAATCCAATATGGCCACCACGCAGCCAATCTTAGATTTCCCCATGAAAATTTGTTATTGTGATTTCTCAGGAAGTACTGCATGGATCTTTCTTAAAGTTGGTACCTAGGTTCCCCTTGTGGTCTAGTTGTGCAAGATGTCCTTTTCGGTCCGATTCGGAAGTCCAAAATGGCCACCAGGCGGCCATCTTTGATTTCCCCATGAAACTTTGTACCTTTCATGGTCCGATTCGAAAATCCAATATGGCCACCAGGCGGTCATCTTAGTTTTCCCCATGAAACTTTGTTATCGTGATTTCTCAGGAAGTGCTTTATGGATCTTTGTCAAATTTGGTACACAGGCTCCCCTTGTGGTCTAGTTGTGCAAGATACTTTTTCTGGTCCGATTCCGAAATCTAATATGGCCAACAGGCGGCCATCTTGGATTTCCCCGTGAAACATTGTTATCGTGAAGTACTGCATGGATCTTTCTCAAATTTGGTACCCCGGTTGCCCTTGGAGTCCAGTTGTACAAGATATCATTTTTGGTCCGATTCGAAAGTCTGATATGACCGACAGGCGGCCATTTTGAATTTACCCATGAAATTCTGTTATCGTGAATTCTCAGGAACCACTTCATGGATCTTTGTCAAATTTGGTACGCAGGTTCCCCTTGAGGTTTAGTTGTGCATGATACAATTTTTGGTCCGATTCGAAAATACAATATGACCGCCAGCCGGCCATCTTTAATTTCCCCTTGAAACATATCAGGAACCACTGCATGGATCTTTGTCAAATTTGGTACACAGGTTCCCCTTGACGTCTAGTTGTGCAAAATACCATTTTTGGTCCGATTCGAAAATCCAATATGACCGCCAGGCGGCCATCTTGAATTTCCTCATGAAACTTTGTTATCGTGAATTCTCAGGCCATCCTGAATTTTCGTATGAATCCTTATTCTCACATTTGGGACAGGTCCCCTTGTAGTATAGTTGTGCAACATACCTTTTTTGGTCCGATTTGAAAATTCAACATGTCCTCCAGGCGGCCATCAATTCCCCGATAAAAATTTCCCTTTGAACCTTTGTTACCAGGTATGTCTAAATCTTCATAACTACTAAATGGGTGTTCCTCACATTCTGTACAGATGTTATAACCCCTTGCATCCTGTTGTGCATTCGTCGCTGTTTAGGTCCCATTCGATATATCAATAGCCACCAGGTGGCCTTGTTAAGATAATTTTTTTCTATGATTGGACATACATAATATGCACTAGTTGGCATCATGCCTTAAGACCCCCATGAGAATTACTTTTTGGTCATAATTTTATCTTGAAATTATATTCAAAAACTATTTTAATTACATTATATGAAAGGTAACTATTTTTCACAAGTTCCTACAGAAGAGGCTGTTACAAGGTGGATGGAGCGGGGTCAATCCCGGTAAAATTGCAACAGGCATCCCGACGTCCAGAACAGTGTTCCCGACGTCCCAACAGGAAAAATCCTGAAGTGTTCCTTTTTCGATCGTTTTCGCTCAAATTCGAAATTATACAAAACAAAATTACGAATGAATGGTTTGTTCTTGGTAACAATGGACAAAAAGATCCTCTTGTCATTAGCTTACAATTATCGGACAATGGTGGGCGCCCATCTTCACATTGTAAGTTAAATACTACACCTACGTTCGGTCAACGTGTAGTGTTCGGCTTGGTTATGCGAAGATGGTGGGCGCCAAGACCCTTCAGGATCTCTCTCTTTTTTTCTTGTGGATTTTACTATGGGTTGTGGCACATTGATTTCTTTGTCTCGCGATATAGAACACGATGAAAGGGGTCTCGAGGCCAGGGGTTGACTTTCACTGAAAAGTTCAGGCAGGTCTGGGTTGGACACGTATGGGGTGTGGCCCTTTGTTTTCTTCATTTTCGAGCTGTAGAACACGATGGGATGGGTCTCGAGGCGATGCGTTGACTTTTGTTGAAAAGTGCTGATGACGCATGCATCAAAGAGTATTTGAATTGACGTTTTCGGTTCGAGATGGACCCATAGTGTGTCGATTGGGCCGTAGGAGGTATCCGTGTGAAGCTCTCGAGGAGGAGCATCCGATTGGGGGTGTGGAATGGAAGTTACATCATTCTGCGCATGCGCAGACATGGAATGGTGGGAAAAGGGCACTGAAAAAAAAAACTGGTGGGAAAAATCCGCCATTTCAAAAAGTTCAATTTTCGGCCATATTCGCTCTGATCCATTTGTCCTAAGCATCTCCAGGATACTGGAGTTCCGGGCTCTTACTTCTCCCATCGGTAGGCAGGAAAGGGAAATAGAACGACTCCTCGATACTGCGATCAATCTCCATCGGCTCTTCAATTCGGGGCGGCGGATCGACCTCCATGGGTTCTTCCATTCGAGGATGCATTTCCATGGGAACTGAAATATCCGGTCTCGAGAGTGGTGAGCGTAATCCGTGTATGACACTTTGGTGACGACTCAATTGACTGGGATGCTTAAAGACTATATCACACTCTGCACATGTATGCGTGGGTACTTCATGGCGTGCACGTGTGTGACGACGTAAACTGTCCAGGCGATGAAAGGTCTTCGAACAAGTCGAACACGTGAACATCTTGGTAGAGTATCTGCTGAATGGAACGTCAACTTTGCACGTCTTTAGGATACGGTTGCTTTCATGGATAGTAACGCCCGCCAACGCCTAGCTTAACGCTTCAAAGCCCTGGTGAAATAGCCCAGGAGCTCTGATTTTCTAGATATTACATGGTTTTGCCACTAATTCATCGAAATGCAGTGACGCCCGTCAACGCTCGTTGTTACGCCTTAACGCCCGTTGTTACGCCTTAACGCCCCATCTCAACACCTTATCTCAATGCCTTATCTCAACGCCTTAACGTCCTATCGTAACGCCTTTACGCATTGTCAACCATCCAACCACATGCACATATTCTGATCATTGGCCCCTGACCCTTGATGAAAGTGACGTCATCACTGAACATCGCCGAAAGTGACGTCGTCTCGCGCATAAGAGCGCTGAGCTCTTGGGGTCGAAACTCGGAGCTCTTGGAGTCGGAGCTCTTGGAGCTCGGAAGTGACGTCATCGCACACAAGCACCGCACCTGTGGTGAACCCTGTACCCTATAGCCCGTAGGGCATATGGTACACCAGAGTGTGGGTGCACCACAGGTGCGTGCGCATGCGTGTGATGACGTCACTTCCGAGCTCCAAGAGCTCCGACTCCAAGAGCTCCGAGCTCCGACTCCAAGAGCTCGGTGCTCTTATGCGCACGACGACGTCACTTCCGTCGATCCATAAAAGTAAGCGTATCCTAAAGACGTGCACAGTTGACGTTCCATTCAGCAAACACTCTACCACGATGTTCACGTGTACGTAAGCCCTTACATCGCCTGGGCAATGTACGCCGTCACACACGTGCACGCCATGAATATAATATAATAATAATAAATGCCTTATTTAACGAGGGTTACACAATCAGTCAGAGATTGTTCTCCCTTGAGACCCTTAAAGTACATATTATAATGAGCTATTATTTACAAGCATATTATTATACACATGAATATACATAGCAATAGTTGATAGCCGCAATGAGAACATCTAAGATCATATCCTTTAAGCACGTTCTGATATTTTATATGTATATTTAGAGCACATCATGAAGTTACACTATTTACAAAATTATGCACAAGTCTCTTGAAAGAATTCACAGACTCGGCATTGCGTATATTTTGGGGCAAACTGTTCCAAATTACTGGATCTGAGTAATGGAGGCTTCTTTTGTAATATTCCTTCCTACTTTTAGGTATGTGAAGATGTCCTGCACTTGTTGATCTTGAAGTTCGAACAGTAGTATCAGCAATTTTCTGGAAGAAGTTTGATGAGGGGTTGAGATCTGAATTTAGAATTTTGTATATTAATATGACCTTTGGTATAAATAATCACTCAAAAATGGTCATCCATTTCAGTTGCTTAAAAAGTTGATTTGATGGTGTGAGGAAGTCGGCATCAAGTATGATTCTTGCAGTCTGAGAATTCTTTCAAGATGGCAGTCAGAGGCATTTCCCCAGATTGTTGGACCATAATCTATATGTGGCTGAACATACATGCTGTAAAATAAACATTTGGCTTTGATTGATAGCAGTTCTTTGTTTCTAAATAAAATTCCTCTATGATAGATGATATCTTCCTTGTAGTTTCCTCTATATGTATATTCCATGTCAGTGTATTGTCAATGTGTATTCCAAGAAGTTTGGTATGTTCAACAGTTTTAATTGAGATGCCATCAACTAGTATTTCGAAGTTTTCAGAGTTAGTATTACACAGTCTTTGTGGGGTGCCAATTAGCATTGCCACAGTTTTTATTAGATTTACAGCCAGTCGGTTTGTTGCACACTACTGATTAAGCCAATTTATGTCATGATTAAGGACAGTTTGTACAACTTATAGAGATTTATCAGAGTGTGTTACTCTAGCATCATCAGCAAAAAGCTCTATTGGGGACCCAGTACAATGAGAAACATCATTTTAAATTAAGAGATCATTTACGTAGATCATAAACAATAAAGGTCCCAATATTGAACCCTGTGGTACACCTGCCAGAATTTGACTGGGTGCTGAATTTTGTGTTGCTCTTTGACTATATGCTGCCGACCAAGTAAATATGATTCAATCCAGGCATGTATAGACTGGTCAAGTCTATAGCATTTAAGTTTGTCAAGTAAAATTTTGTGATTTATTAAGTCAAATGAAGTCAACATTGATGGCACCCACTATTTCTTGATTGTCAATTGCTTTGAGCCACTGTTCAGTAAGATTTGTTAATGTTGTTTGGGTTGAGTGTCCTTTCCTGAAGTCAGATTGTGCATTATGGAGTAGGTTGTTAGTTGTGAGATAATCATGTAGGTAATCATGTACATGTCGGCACCTCTTCCCACTTCCCTTATATGTGTTGTAATTTTGACCTGTATATGGCGAGATTCTGCTGGTGGACGTTTCGTCCCCGAGGCCCGCCCCCTGTACAGACCTTTTGGTCTTTGATATATGTTGGCATTTGTGGGAAGTTGATGCTGGGTCGACATCGGGCCTTACAGACTAGTCTTTTGTGTTAATTGCCGTCATTTACATCTGACGACGATACAGCTCACCAATCTCCAATGTACGAGTTGTCACAGCGAAACAGCTCACCAATTACCAGTATACGAGTTGTCAGAGCATTTCCATCATAGCTCTCTAGATTTGTATCTAATACAGCTTATGCCGGTGCTAGGGGCCGTGTGGTCATATCATCCAAGTTGCCACATGAACAGGTACAATAAAAGCGTACCTGAGATACAACACATATCACGAATCGTTAGATTCTTGGTATGTGCTTTAGAATAGGTTTACCAGAAGTCTATTCTCTGAAGTCATGTGACGCAGTCAGTATGTCGGCACCTCTTCCCACTTCCCTTATATGTGTTGTAATTTTGACCTGTATATGGCGAGATTCTGCTGGTGGACGTTTCGTCCCCGAGGCTCACCCCCTGTACAGACCTTTTGGTCTTTGATATATGTTGGCATTTGTGGGAAGTTGATGCTGGGTCGACATCGGGCCTTACAGACTAGTCTTTTGTGTTAATTGCCGTCATTTACATCTGACGACGATACAGCTCACCAATCTCCAATGTACGAGTTGTCACAGCGAAACAGCTCACCAATTACCAGTATATGAGTTGTCAGAGCATTTCCATCATAGCTCTCTAGATTTGTATCTAATACAGCTTATGCCGGTGCTAGGGGCCGTGTGGTCATATCATCCAAGTTGCCACATGAACAGGTACAATAAAAGCGTACCTGAGATACAACACATATCACGAATCGTTAGATTCTTGGTATGTGCTTTAGAACAGGTTTACCAGAAGTCTATTCTCTGAAGTCATGTGACGCAGTCAGTATGTCGGCACCTCTTCCCACTTCCCTTATATGTGTTGTAATTTCTAGGATTTTTGATACTACAGGTAATATTGAGATAGGCCTGTAGTTCTCAGACACGTCCTTCTTTCCAGATTTGTGGACTGAGGTTACTTTAGCCATCTTCCAAGATGAGGGAAATGTGTTTTTTTTTGCAATACTATGATTAATTAATTTAGTGAGTGACTGAGTGAGTATTGGGGCAGCAAGGTTGAGAAATTTGGGTGACAAGTCATCTGTACCTGTGGTCTTTGATATATTTAGCTTATTTAAGTGGTTATATACATATGTTGTTGTCATGAATGGTGTGCTAAATTTAGTTTCTGGGAAAACATTGCTTTCTACATGTTTTCTACATTGTTTTCTACATGTTTTCTACATGAAGTACCCACGCATATACATGTGCAGTGAGTGATATAGTCTTTAAGCATCCCAGTCAATTGAGACGTCACCAAAGTGTCATACACGGTTCACGCTCGCCACTCTCGAGACCGGATATTTCAGTTCCCATGGAAATGCATCCTCGAATGGAAGAACCCATGGAGGTCGATCCGCCGCCCCGAATTGAAGAGCCGATGGAGATTGATCCCAGTGTCGAGGAGCCCTTCCATCTCCCTTCCCTGCATCCTCGAATGGAAGAACCCATGGAGGTCGATCCGCCGCCTCGAATTGAAGAGCCGATGGAGATTGATCCCAGTGTCGAGGAGCCCTTCCATCTCCCTTCCCTGCATACAAATGAGAGAAGTAAGAGCTCGAAGCTCCAGTATCCCGGACTGCCCGAAGACGCTTAGGACAAACGGATCAGAGCGAACATGTCCGAAAATTGAGTTTTCTGATATGGCGGCTTCTGATTGGGCAAGAGCCTACGAGAATTGTAAACATATCCAACGCGCCTCCCCCAGCGTGGGTATGAAGTGCTTGTGGGGAAAATAAAACGATTGACCTGTCATCCTTGTTGTTCTCTCATCTGTCCACATCATGGTCACCACCACCACCACCTCACACCACTACTACCACCACCACCACACACCACCACTATCTACTCGCGGTTTCAGAGAGAGAGAGAGAGAGAGAATTAAAGCCCGGCGCACACGAGAGCTATCAGCTGAGCTAACGGCTTCAATTGTCTGTCAGCTCAACGGCTAGCTCTCGTGTGGTTTCAGCGCACACGCCGACGGCGAGCAAAAGGTTTACTGAATTCATTTCATTTCCCGCGAAACACCTTCTTTAAGATCATGTGATCTTTCATGTGACCGGACTCGCGTAAAAATGGCCATTTTGAACAGTCGTGCGTATAAATCACGTGAAAAGAAGATGCGTTTCATTGGCCTGTCGAATAAAGCGGCTGAGCTGTCAGCTTACGCTCGTCGCACTAACTGAGGATTTGGCTTTCGTGTGCGCCAGGGCTTTAAGCCCGGCGCACACGAGAGCTATCAGCTGATCCGACGGCCTCAATTGCCTGTCAGCTCAGGGGCTAGCTCTCGTGTGCGGGCAGTTTTTGATGAATTTTTGGCCAAAAAATATCAAACTTGTTTGATAATTTCGCCTCGCGAGGCCAAATCCTTAGCGTGTGCGGCGAACGCAAGCCAACAGCTCAGCTGTTTTATTGGACCGGCCGATGAATCGCATGTTATTTTCACGCGATTCAAACGCACGACTCTTCAAAATGGTCTTGAAGAAGACGTTATGCGAGAACTGAAATCAATTTCGTGAAACTTTTGCTCGCCGTGTGCGCTGAAACGACACGAGAGCTATCCCCTGAGCTGACAGGCAATTGAGGCCGCTAGCTCAGCTGATATCTCTCGTGTGCGCCGGGCTTAAGGCGCAATATAATATTTCAGCTATATAGTGACGATATCTATGTTTGTATGATTTGCCTGTTGTCAGTTGCTTCCTGCGTGCGAAACGGTTTATGGCACTGTCGGCAAAAGAAAACGGTCATAGCTTGCAGGAGATTGTGTCTAATTCCTCTTAATTCAGCGATATCATCTTCGCACAGCAAATCAATTTCTTTGCTGACACTCAGCCCACCAGTTGTCTTCAATTGAATTACAAGCGTCTAGTCCGTCATTCATAATCCAGCCGTCGTCCATTAGAGAATATCCGCGTCCATAATCCAAAGATCTATTCCATTTTCCACATAACAGTATTAGCACCAAATTCAAAAAGACAATCATAGTATACATAAACATAGGCTTGTTTCCTGCAAGAGAGAAGCGGTCAACAGTTTTCAATGATGCCGGCAAGACATCATGATGTTCCAAAAAATATCAAATCCGTATCGCTGATCAGTATTCTTAATCCATAATATTCGTTGTAAAGTCGTCATCTAAAGAATGATGTATCTCAGTCACGCTTTGATTGTGACTGTTCATATGAGTATCATGAGGATCTTGAAGTACATGGGTTCATACGGCCCCTAGCCCCGGGTTAAGCGGAATTAGACACAAGTTACGAAACGTAGCGCCATAGATCTTGCACGCTACGTTCGTATTTTGCTATCAGCATGCGATATGTTTCGCCAAATTTCAGAAACTTTGAGTGGAGGCGCTTGGTGGAATAGCCCTGTTTTATAAGTTTCTGCAACAATGTTTTGTGACGTTGATTAAAATCGTCACATTTAACACAGGATCTAGCAAATGCTACTAAGCGAGATATGTATACGCCATATCCTGCATATTCCCACTGGAATATTACTGTCCAGAAAGGGATAGTTTATGATGTCGAAATTGTAATCATCTCTTTTGTCATAAAGTCGACGAGAGAGAATGCCCGCTTCATTTTTATAGAGATAGAGATCTAAATATGATGTACCTGTAGGGCTATGTGTAGTTTCCTTCAAATCCAGCGAAGGTGGATATATATCCTTCACTGCGTCATTTATATAGCGATTATCCACAGCGAGAAGATCGTCTATATAGCGTTTGGTGAATGAGAAGGAACAGGCTTTGAATGGATCGGTTTTTGAAAGCGCCTGCATATAATCATATTCATAAGAGAACAGATACAGGTCGGCCAACAGGGGTGCACAATTAGTACCCATTGGAATACCTATATGCTGCTGATATATTGTGCTGCCAAATTTCACATATATATTTTTAATGAGAAATTCAAGCAACTCTATAAACAAAGAAACATCCCATGAATGATATCTCTTGTATGTAGTAGAGCTAAAGAATGCTTTATGGCTTCCGACATTATATATCTACGATCAGTTTGAACACAGATACTATTAATGAACTTAGACGGTCAATAAGGTCCTGATGAGGGATTGTAGTATAGAGAGTCGAGAAATCCCATGTGGATACATGCCTGTACGGTATGTGACCTTTAGCATCAAGCTCTTCCGTAAGACATTTTGAGTTTTTCAATATCCACATACATTCAACACCAGAGTTCTTAGAAATAGTGGCGCAATACCTTTCCCAAAATGCTTTTACCTCCTGAAGGGCCCTCGTCAATAGAGTTGAAAGAAGCTTGGTGGTGCAGCTTTTAGAACCAGCTATGAATCTAGCTTTGTATGGTGATTTATGCATTTTGGGAGTCCAGTATATTTTTGGTATGTCGTTATGATTGGTTGGAAGACAAATACCTCTTTCCCTGAGAGACTTTTTGTGATTGTTAAATAAATCTTCCAGAGTAAATGCAGTTTGGGAGTAAGTAGACGTATTTGATGAAGATATGTCTACACTCAATTCTTTAACCAGCACCTGGTAATAGTAATATTTACATATGAATATTATATTATTCGGAGCTTTGTCTGCTGGGACTATGACGAATTTACTTTGGAGATTTGCTAGAACTTCTTGCGAATTGAGGTTTCTCAGAACTTGTTTTGCTTGGGGAAGAGTACTTCTGTCAATATGGCGGATTGTTTCAACGACCTTGCTCTTGGTGAGGTCCAGCCAATCAGCGAGTACTGTAGGTTCAACTTTTTCTCGCTTAGACCAATCAATGACGTACCGTTCCAATGCAGACAGGACTATCTTCTGGTCGGCCTTCAGATTTATTCTTCTTGGCTCTCTATATTTAGGTCCCTTCATCAGGAGTAATTTCAGATCCTTATCACTCCCCACATCAAGGTCACCAGTCACAATATGTTTGCATGGTGTATAGATAAAGTTCGACGATTCACAATCACAACTATAGCCTCTTGACGTGTATAAGTTCCAGTCAAACTCCTGGACAGCATTGGAGTAATTGAATATTTTGGTGGCTATAGATTTAGTGTACTTATATGAAATGCAAGGAGGTTCTGTGAACTTAAAATAGTTTGGTACAGTGTTGCGTACCTCTGGATCATTCAGGATTCGAGGTAAATTAATGATGTCCAGTCCTTTATCTAAGTAGTTGAGTTTCAAGAAAAGCCGATCTTGAGAGGTTTCGATTATGTTCACTGGACGATACAACCGAAAATACGCTATATCTTGACATACTTTAATGATTTTTGATGGTATTATATTTCCTGAAGACGCAGACTGTTGTATATCTCTGGCTATTTGATCTAAAGCTCTCAGAGGTAACGCATACAGAACTGTACGTAAGCTATGTATACTATTGGGTGTGTTAGTTAAACCCATTAAGTAATTTAAAGTGATATGATCGTGAATCATCGAACTATTAAACTTTCGCCAACCATGGCTGCGATGTCTCCGTTGATGGGGTTTAAATAGTTGGGTAATGTTGGATATATTTGAACGGCGGTTTGTAGCATTGCCGAACCCACTGACATTATCATTTAAACCAAACGGAAACACTGACCCAAGTTCTAGCATCCAGAATAATTCCCGCTCTCGGATTTTTCTCTCAAATCCAAAGGGGGAATCCTTAGTAGATGGATAGACGACGTCTATGATCTGAATACTAAAGTTATCCCAGCCATGGTCGGGTCCAGAAAAATGCCTACCAATAAGCAATTGCTTTTTCCAAACGGATTTTCTGTGACCGTTCACCCTAAGATGGAGTCTTTGGGTGGTCTTGCCAACATACTGTTGACCACACTTCTTACAGGAAACTAAGTAAATACAGTTTGTAGTAGAACAACTAAGATCAACATACGAGTTAACAGAATATGAGTTACCAGTTAACGTGGAACTAAATGAAGCTGAAGTATTAAAGAGTGGACACGTGAGACATCCACGATGTCCACACTTAGAAATTTTGAAATTATTACATGTAGAATTCGGTGCTAAACAATCATCAAGCGCAATATTACAAGGTTTGATGTCGTGGCCTTGCTTTGCTGTCAGAAATATATATGTCATTTGGATTGAAAAAGGTCTTAGTGCATTTCGAACTATTAGAGACTCGGCCGAGAAACCTGCACTAAGGTTCCTCGGGTCTGTCTTCATATTTTTTCTTATAGTTGTGTTCATTATGTTTGTTGGGTGTGCAGGGGCCCGGCCTCGGGGACAACTTGTCCACCAGCACAATCCAGGCATACACAGGATAAAATTACAAGCGTCTAGTCCGTCATTCATAATCCAGCCGTCGTCCATTAGAGAATATCCGCGTCCATAATCCAAAGATCTATTCCATTTTCCACATAACAGTATTAGCACCAAATTCAAAAAGACAATCATAGTATACATAAACATAGGCTTGTTTCCTGCAAGAGAGAAGCGGTCAACAGTTTTCAATGATGCCGGCAAGACATCATGATGTTCCAGAAATATCAAATCCGTATCGTTGATCAGTATTCTTAATCCATAATATTCGTTATAGAGTCGTCATCTAAAAAAAAGATGTATCTCAGTCACGCTTTGATTGTGACTGTTCATATGAGTACCATGAGGATCCTGAAGTACATGGGTTCATACGGTTTTTATGTTTATAAAAAGACACGAGACGTCACTGACCTCGTATTCATTTGAATTTGAGTTATTGAATGGCCGACGTATATCTATCTGTCTATTTAAAGATTTAGCTTTGTTCTGTATGTGTTTTTAGAACTCGACAATCACGCGACGTAGAGATATAATATATACGCCAATCGGAAGGTATTGATCAAAAGAGTTATATAGGCCTATTTTCAAACGGGTCCCGGGGGGTGGGGGATATATTGTATCCGCATAGGTATGCCATCCACCAATGGATTAGACAGCAGCCAGTTCTTCATACTGGGACCTGTGAAATTGTTTACACAGTAAAATAGATGAAATCAATGTCATGGGATGAGACCGGCCTAGAGTCAAAGGCCAGATTCCATGCTCAATTTTAGGAACTCAGATAACACAAATTGTATAATCGACAGGCACCATACACTTCATTAAACCAGTGTAGAACCTGGTGGTATACATGTATTCAGATGGGTTTTTTATTATGACAAATCCTACATGCAGCAGATAGCCGTCATCCAAATTGTGTTGTCCCATAACCCGATAACCGCTTGATGTCGAGATACAATTAATATGGCATTTTAAAGGTCCTGCTCAGGAGAGTGACATCATTCACGAGTGAATCGTATATGTCCACATTGTTTGGCCACGGTGTGGACTATGTTACGTCGGCTTTTACCGTAACAGAAAGACGTGTGAAGTCAAGGATTAACAATCAAATATTTATTTACAATACTAAAATCATATACAATTTAAGTAAGGTTAATACAACAAATAGATGTATGAAATATAGTCTTACTGATCAATGCTATACCGGTGTACACTTTACAGTCCTTGTTGACGCGCACAAATCACTCTTCTGAATAATGGTAATCCAACACTGCTCAGTAGCACACAGTCCCAGTAAATGTCCAATATCCGATAGCCGTTAACAAATAGCGTAGCAGCCAACAGTTAATACACAGGAGTAAATAATCCAGCAGTCCGTAGTTACAGGTAAATCCAGATAGTAACACCCTACCCACATACCCACATAAAAAGCCAGTTTGAATTCCCTCCTGGATGACTGAGTGATGCGCTATTTATACCCTAGGAGGCATTCCAGATCATTCTGCCAATCAAGAAGCTTCTAGAATACACAACATTACCGCATCATCTGACCTAGATACAATTTACAAGTCTTCCAGAAAGCTCTAATTGGTTGACCCACATAATAGTACGTAAACAAGCTTGCGTCAGCCCCATATTCCAGAAACATCCACAATGTCTAATAATGGACTACAATACCATGCCACTCCTCCTCTTAAAAAAAGAAAGTTTCATATTTGGAACTTTCGTGACAATTCAAAGCATTATTGCAAAAAAATCTATATAACAACAGCGAAAATGTTGACAAACATATGTACATTATATGCGAGACAAACGATCAGCATCAAACTCCATCTCAACAAACCTTGATTTTTGCTTTTCATCTTACTTATGAAAACAAGTGGATCACTGAATACAACAATTGGCAATGATGAGGAAGTAACATAAACATCAAAATCCGAAGTGACGAATGCTGATATCTCCTTCGCACGATCTGTCAGTGGAACTTGCCAAAATCCTTTCAGAAGATCAAACTTTGACACAAACTTGGCACTTCCCACTTTATCAATGCAATCGTCAATGCGTGGAATAGGGAATGTGTCTGTTTTGGTCAATGTGTTCACTTTTCTGTAGTCAGTACACATTCTGTAACTGCCATCTGGCTTTGGAACGAGGATACAAGGTGAACTCCAGTTACTATTATTTGGTTCAATGAAGTCATTGTCCAATAAATACTGAATCTCCTTTTTCAGATAGTTTTGTTTAATGGGATTCAAACGATATGGGTGCTGCTTCACTGGATTAGAATCTCCGACATTGACGTCATGTGAAATTTTATCAGTCCGAGTAGGGATATCGGGAAACAAATGTTCATATTGACTGAGCAGAGTTCGAAGTTCTTCCTGACGCGCTGGTTCAAGATGACACAACTTGGAATCCAAATTAAGTAGAATGTCAGAGTTCTGTAATTTCGCCGCTGTCATGGGCTTTTCACGAGTTTCATTATTATCAGGGTCAGAACTAACTACACTTAAAGGGTGTACAGTATTGTTAGTGCCATCTCTGTCTATGTATAACTTTAACATATTTACATGACATAACGCCTGTCAGGAATCTGAATTGCATAATTAAGATCACTTAATTTCTTTTCAATAAGATAAAGACCATAATATCTAGCCTTAAGTGGATTACCAGGAATAGGCAGAAAAGCCAGTACCTTCTCACCAGGTTTGAAACTTCGTTTAAGGGCATGTTTTTCATAGGTTGTTTTCATACATTTTTGTGCTGAGTTTAAATTTGAGATGGCCAAATAGCATGCTTTAGTCAACCTGGTGCGAAAGTCCGACACATATTGTAAGAGACTACATGAGTCAAGATCACTGTCTAGGAACTTTTCCTTTAGCAGTTTAAGTGGTCCTCTAACTGTATGACCAAAGACTAATTCAAATGGACTGAAGCATAAAGACTCTTGAACAGACTCTCTAACAGCAAACAATAACAAATGTATGCCTTCATCCCAGTCTTTCTCAGTGTCAAAACAATAAGTCCTAATCATGTTCTTTAATGTCTGGTGAAATCTTTCTAATGCGCCTTGGCTTTCTGGGTGGTATGCAGATGATTTGTACTGCTTTATTCCCAATTCATGCATGACTTGTTGAAAAATTCCCGACATGAAATTAGATCCCTGATCAGACTGAACGGACTGGGGTAAGCCGACAAGTGTGAAAAACTTAACTACGGCCTTAACAATAGTTTTTGCCTTAATATTCCGTAAAGGAATGGCCTCAGAGAACCTGGCTGAAGCACACATGACTGTTAACATGTATTGATTGCCTAACTTTGTTTTTGGTAATGGACCAACACAATCTATAATCACTCTACCAAATGGTTCCTCAAATGCAGGGATTGGTTGTAGAGGGGCCTTTTGTATGGTTTGGTTTGGTTTTCCTACCATTTGATATGTGTGACATGACCTACAAAATTCCGTAACATCTTTCTCTAAATTTGGCCAATAGAAATGATTTAGAATTTTGTAATATGTTTTGTTAACACCTAAATGGCCTGAAAGAGGTGTTTCATGGGCTAGTCTGAGGATATCTGAACGATATGAATTTGGTACTACAATCTGATACTTAACTGCCCACTCATCACCAGGTGACACATCTGGCGGTCGCCATTTGTGCATAAGAACACCATTCCTATAAATGTAACATACAGGCTCTTGAGTTACATCACACTCATCTACTGCCCTGTCAAACAACTTGGAAATGTCCTTGTCATTATGCTGGTCATTAACCAGCCGTGATTTTGAAATTTTGTCATTAGAACATTCCAATTTGTTATCAAAATGTGGCTTATCATCCTCATCATTTAAACACACGAAAGTGTCGGCCAAACAAACGTCATCGATGACGTCATCTTTAAGAGATTTTCAGACTCCTCAGCCAATTTACTCATGGCTCTAGTAACTGCATAAGCAGGATACAAACTTTGAATTTCGTCTTCAACTGGATCATGGATCTGATCCATACAAGGCTTGTCAGTTACAATCTTATCTCCCGCAAGATCATTTCCAAGAAGTAACTGAACACCCTCAAATGGTAAACTACTTTTAATACCCACCGTAACAGGCCCAGAAATCAAGTCGGAAAACGAATGAACGTTATGGAGCGGAACGGGTGTATAATTTACAGAATCTACCCCTTTAATCAGGACAATACTGCCTGCAGATGAAGAGTCAGAAAACGGCAAAGTATCTGCCAACAAAAGAGACTGGGACGCGCCCGTGTCTTGCAAAATCTGCAGAGGAGTAGCATTAGACAAATCACTTGAAAGTGACACAAAACCATTGTGGATAAATGGTTCAAAAATCTCCATAACAGGATTTGAACTAATAGGAACAGTGTCCCTGACCATCTTAACGTCATACACACTATGAACGTCACTAACCTGCTTGGGTATAGATCTCGAAGTGAGGAAATCACTGGGCTTTTGAAAGACTTGATTTTGTTGTTTCCTTTTCAATTTAAAACAGTTAGCCATTAAATGGCCTTGCTTTTTACAATAATTGCAAATGGGAGATTTATTTTGAGTGTTAAAAGTGGGTGACTGAGACTTTGTCTTTGACTTTTGACCTTTGTAACTGGGGTTAAAAGTTTTAGGCCCTGAGAAAGAACTGGGTTTGTTACCTGAGAGATTAGTCTGGAATGAACTTCGCTTAACAGCTTTGACAAATGATAATTTGTGTGTCAGGGCGTATTCGTCAGCAAAATGTGCTGCCTGATCTAAAGTGTTGGCATTCTTTTCATCAAGAAATGTTCTAATATCACCATGGATACACCTTTTAAATTCCTCTACCAGCATAAACTGTCTAAGGCTTTCAAAGTTGTTGTCAATTTTAACCGAGGCACACCACCTATCAAATAACTGTTCTTTTGAACGAGCAAATTCTATATGAGTCTGAGAGTTTTCTTTTCCCCAACAACAAAACTTTTGTCTGTAGGCTTTAGGAACTAATTCATAACCTTTAAGGATTAAATCATTCACTGTATCATAATTTGATGCCTGCTCTACGGTCAATTGAGTGTAAAAGTCCCTTGCCTTTCCGATGAAAACACTTTGAAGAAGTAAACTCCAATTTTCTTTTGGCCAGTTTAAATTTTCAGCAATTTTCTCAAAATGCAGAAAATATTTATCAAATTCTTTTTCCTGAAATGGTGGGACGAGACGTATTTGACGAGCCGCATCAAATCACATCACATTTGATGCCGCATCACATCAGGTGCATGTGCAGGAGGACTTGTTTGCGACTGTAATTCCATATGCTTCATTTCTAAGCAGAGCTCGATCATCTTCATTTTATTAAGTTAATTTCTACGTCTCAACTTCGAAGTGGGAACGTAGAAATTGGCTTGATAAAATGAAGATGAGCTCGATAGGCGGCGTGAAAGAAAGCAAAAATACTTCCCCTTCAACAATTATGCGAAGGCACCTAAACCTAAAAAGTGTGAAGGGGAAACTAATGGTCTTTTTTAATATATGAAGGTATTTAAGGTAAGTACTTTTGTATCAAAACGTCTTCATGGAAAGTTGCGATTATTTTTTGGAGAACCTTGTAGGAAGGGGTGATTGGATGGAGGAAGTGAGTGATCTGGAAGGATTCACAGTCAATCTGATTAAAACTCAGACTTAATAACCGCTCCTCTATCAGACATGTCGCTAATTAAGATCTGAGAGAGTCTGTATCTTAAATCTGTCGCGCATGTCAGACTGGCGACCAATCACAGTCCAACTTCAACGGGCGAATAGGTGCATATCCGAGCAAATAATCATCTTCGGCTCATGGAGAGAAAAAACTTCGTCAGCCGCCTGGGTTGGATTTTTCTGCGCCTCGTTCACTACAGAAATAATCGGATAGGCACCTATTCGACCGTTGAAGTTGGACTGTGATTGGTCGCCAGTCTGGCATGCGCGACAGATTTAAGATACAGACTGTCCCAGATCTTAATTAGCGACATGCCCGATAGAGGAGCGGTTATTAAGTCTGAGTTTTAATCAGATTGGATTCACAGTGAACCGAAATGATCCGAAGTGATCCTAAATGATCTGGAGTGATCCAAAATGACATAGACATAAATAAACAAATACGAAAATTAATGAATATCTTCTTTATTCGTAAACCGAATGCTTTACAAATCATGGGAAAAAACAATGATACAATGACAACAATTGCATTATGTTATATCGACAAGTGGTCAAAAGTTCACGAGGTCAAAAGTTTACGAGATCGAAAGTTCTCGAGGTCAAGAGGCTACGAGTTCAAAAGTCCACGCCGTTAAAAAATCACGGGGTTAAATAATCTCACCTATACCCGGTACCATTTCATATTTCACGTGTTCCATAGGCCCCCTTATTCCACTACTTAGAGTGTGCAATTGTATCTGTAGGGGAACATTGATACAACGACTAAATCAGGGACGGCGGAACAGGGGAGGGAGGGGGGGGGGGGGCGTATTTTCAGCAACAACAAAAAAAGACAAAAAACATTCGCACGACACCATCTTCACCAACCAAGTCAACTGCATCGTAAAGCTCTCTACGCTGCCTTCACATTCTTGACTGGTGGCAGAAGAATACTGCTCTGGGCCACCTACTGGAAGTTTTAACGATGAGCGACTTTTTACCTCCAGGAGTTGTTCCCCTTCAATTTCAAGTCGGCCACACACGTCATTCTCAAAGAGAGCCGTGTCTACCCGCGGGAGACCAGTAGGGAGTCTCGCGAGACGAGAATGCCACACACGTAAGGCGATTCGTTATCGTTCGACCGCGTCCCAAAATCTGATTCAATCGATCAGAAACACCACCGAAAGTGGCCGTGAAAATGCCTTTCCTGTTTTTGTCGGCAGAATTTTCCCGTACATTCGACACAGCTCGTTCTTAATACAGGCCGCCTTCTTGGGAAATCAACTACTACGTAACGCGCATTCTGATTGGATGCAGCAAGCCGTCTCTGCATCCCACTCATCAATGAGGATTCACGTTCCAACTTTACTAGAAAAGTATACCAAGGCGATGTACAGAGCAACGTGATGTACATCGGCTAGGCTAGAGAAGATGGCACGACACAAAATCAAACAAAAACAAGACAGAGAAACGAAGAACGATAAAGTGAAAAACATACATCTGTATTGAATGCAGATTTTACTTCCAATAAGCATGAGAGGCACAAGAAAAAAATTCATTCACTTTCATAAGGTGAACTTTGTTCGGCTCTCTAACAAATACAAAAAGTCTGTTAGTTACATGGTCAAAGCTTAATGAACCGTCACAAAACATTATTGCAGAATCTTATAAAACGAAGCGCCTCCACTAAAAGATTCTCAAATTTGGTCATACATACCGGATGCTCATAGCAAAATACGAGCGTAGCGTGCAAGATTTATGGCCTTACGTTTCGTGACTTGTGTCTAATTCCGCTTAACCCGGAGCTAGGGGCCGTATGAGCCCATGTATTTTTAGATGCTCATAGTGTTCATATGAACAATCACAATCAAAGCGTAACTGAGATACACCATATTCTAGATACAAACGACTTTACAACGAAAATCATATGGAAAAAGGATATTGATCAGCTACACGGATTTGATACTTTTGGAACATCAAACCTGTTGATTACTATCACCGGCATCATTGAAAACTATTGACCGCTTCTCTCTTGACTTTTTATGAAAACTATGCATATTTTTCTTCTTGAATTCGGTGTTAATGCTGTTATATGAATCAGGTCTTTCGATTATGGACGCGGAAATTCTTTAACGGATCATTTGCTTGACGGCGAATATTTAAAAAAATGTTGTGGGAAACAACAAAACAGGCAAAACAAGTAGAGTTTACACAGGCGAAGATTTCTTGTTTTATTGCTCGAAAATACGCTAGAACGCGTCTCCGGCCATGTAAGCCTCATGGAGCTTACGGGGCCGCCTAGGCCTATTGTGCTGTGATAGTGGCTCCTCCAATCACCAATTTCTTCCGCCGTGCCTGTAAATTAAAGTTTAGTCCATCAATTCCACGTAAAAACATTCTCACTTTGTGTATGCATATTACGATCCTTCTTTGCTGTTCATTTAAAGCAATATTGCGTGTTCCTGCATGCAAAATTGAACGTAGACCCTTTTCTGTTGAAACTAAGGACGGACAATTCCAGTGGGGGTAAAATGATTCCCGTGGAGCGTCCGACAGGGGGCGCCACCAGCTCAAGGTTATAGATTGCATCAGCATTGGCTGTGTGCCAAGTTTTGACCACTATAGGTCTGACAACCTTTGACCTTGTATTCCTCCGCGGTGATGCGATCATGTCTGGCGGTGATGCGGTCGCGGAAAAAAGCTTCCGCGGAGAAAAAGTAGTCCCCAGATTTCAAATACGCTGCATTGGGTCGTATGAGGTATCAATGTGAAGCATTCGTGAAGGGGCATCTGATGGGCTGGGTGTGGGGTTGAAATGTTGTCATTCTGCGCATGCGCGGTAGACAAAGGGAATGGAAATAGACGTTTTGGGACCGAGGTGGGCCACTAATGGTCCGATGGAGTCGAGTGAGGTATCAATGTGAAGCCTATGAGAGGAGGCATCCGATGGGGTGGGGGTGGGGTTGGAATATTGTCATTCTGCGCATGCGCAGCAGACCAAGGGTATGGAAATAGACGTTTTAGGATCTAGGGGAGCCCCTAATGAGCCGATGGAGTCGTATGAGGTATCAATGTGAAGCCTATGTGAGGGGGCATCCGCCTGGACTAGTGTCTCTGCCGTTGTCAACATTCCGCGCATGCGCAAACAGGGAATTGTGGGAAAAGGATATGGAAATAGACGTTTTGGGATCTAGGGGAGCCCCTAACGGGCCGATGGGGTCGTATGAGGTATCAATGTGAAGCCTATGTGAGGGGGCATCCGCCTGGACTAGTGTCTCGGTCGTTGTCAACATTCTGCGCATACGTAGACAGGGAATTGTGGGAAAAGGGTATGGAAATAGACGTTTTGGCATCTAGGGGAGCCCCTAATGGGCCGATGGAGTTGTATGAGATATCAATGTGAAGCCTATGTGAGGGGGCATCCGCCTGGACTAGTGTCTCGGCCGTTGTCAATATTATGCGTATGCGCAGACAGGGAATTGTGGGAAAAGCATATGGAAATAGACGTTTTGGGGTCTGGTTGGGCCGCTAGTGGTCATATGGAGTCGTATGAGGTATCAATGTGAAGGATACGTGAGGGGGCATCCGCCTGGACTAGTGTGTCGTTCGTGTTCAACATTCTGCGCATGAGCAGACAGGGAATTGTGGGAAAAGGGTATGGAAATAGACGTTTTGTGGTCTAGGGGATTCCCTAGTGGGCCGATGGTCCTATGGAGTCGTATGAGGTATCGTTGTGAAGAATACGTGAGGGGGCATCCGCTTGGACTAGTGTGTCGACCGTTGTCGACATTCTGTGCATGCGCAGACAGGGAATTGTGGGAAAAGTGCATTGGAAGGAACGTTTTGGGGTCTAGGTGGGCCACTAATGGTCTGATGGAGTCGAGGGAGGTATCAATGTGATGCCTACGTGAGGGCGCATCCGCCTGGGAAGATCGTCATTCTGCGCATTCGCAGGCAGGCCGTAGTATGGAAATAGACATTTTGAGGCCGATATGGAATAACGGCCTATTTTTCCATCCAACTACCTGGAAGAGTTACCTGTGAGTGTGAGTGTATGCGCGCGTGTGTGTGAGTGAGTGAGTGAGTGAGTGAGTGAGTGAGTGTGTGAGTGAGTGAGTGAGTGAGTGAGTGAGTGAGTGTGAGTGTGAGTGAGTGAGTGAATGAAGCGTGCACAACGCCCGTCTTAACGCATGGACGCACTAACGACGGTGAGTGAGTGAGTGAGTGGGATCCGACTGGACTAACGTATCGTCCGTTTTCATCATTTTGCGCGTGCGCAGTCTGGCCGTAGTATAGAAAGCAGGCATTTTGGGGATTCGTGGAGGTTTGTTGAGTGGCTGACCATCCCTGGTCAAATGGACCGTGTGGGGTATCAGTGTGAAGCTCTCGAATGGCTGTCACCCGTCAAGGCCCGTCGTTACGCCTTAACGCCTGTCTCAACGACTTAACGCCCTATCTTTACGCCTTAACGCCCTAGCATAACGCCTTGGCGCCATGATACAGACAGATGAGAGAACAACAACAACAAGGATGAGAGAACAACAGCAACAACAACAAGTTGTTTCATATAGTTTATTTTCCCCTCCATCATAACATACCCACGTTGAGGGAGCCGCGTTGGGTAGGTTTACAATTCAAGAAGTCTTTTGTCCAATCAGAGGCCACCATTTGGTCCTGTCATATTCGTTCTTGGCCGTTAGATGTAATCTCGGCTGTCCAATCAGAAGTCGCCATTTCAGAAAGTTCTATCTTCGGCCATGTTCGCTCTGATCCGTTTGTTCTAATCATCATCGGGCAGGTCAGGATACCGTTGCGACATCATATCCTCAGATAGTTGTTTGCGCATTCTGAGTATCTATCAGTGCATGGGTGAATGCATTCATCCGATGGGAAGATTGCGTAATTTGGTCACGAAAAACACGACATTGGTGACCCTCTCCACTATCCACTTGATGTTGGGGCGCTGTTCATAGGCCCATCCCAAGACATCCAATTGGCCCACTTGGTCCAGCACGGGCTCAGGTGACGTCCGGTTAATGATGGTAAACGGTTGGTCAAATACCCGGATGTTACTGCTCGGGTAAAAGTATCGGACTTGGTCTGTCTCCTTATGCTGCAGCACATAACCAAACGCCACTATCACACACACCACAACTACACACCACCACCACACACCACACACCACCACCACCACACACCACCACCACCACACACCACCATACACCACCACCAGCACTACCACCACAACCACATACCACCACCACCACCACCACCACACACCACCACCACCACCACCACCACCACCACATTCCACCACCACCACCGGGCGTTGGCGCCCGTCAACGCCACCGCCAGCACCAGCACCACCATCACCAACACCACCACCACCACCATCACCACCAGTGAGTAAGTCTTCCAGTTCCGGTCACGTGACAGTAAACATGGAAAACCCCGGATGTAAGATGAGGACCCGGATGTAAAACCACAGTACCTACGGAAGTGACCTTTGACCCTGCGCTACTTGGAAGTGACGTCATCGTACACAGGCGCACACACACACATACCTGGTGCACCCTGTACCCTGGTGTACCCTATGCCCTACGGGCTATAGGGTGCAGGGGGCACCAGGTATGTGTGTGTGTGCGCCTGTGTACGATGACGTCACTTCCAAGTAGCGCAGGGTCAAAGGTCACTTCCGTAGGTACTGTGGTTTTACATCCGGGTCCTCATCTTACATCCGGGGTTTTCCATGCTTACTGTCACGTGACCGGAACTGGAAGACTTACTCACTGGTGGTGGTGGTAGTGGTGGTGGTGGCGTTGACGGGCGTCAACGCCCGGTGGTGGTGTGTAGTGGTGGTGTTGTGTGGTGGTGGTGGTGGTGGTGGTATGTGGTGGTGGTGGTAGTGGTGGTGGTGGTGTATGGTGGTGTGTGGTGGTGGTGGTGGTGTGTGGTGGTGGTGGTGTGTAGTTGCGGTGTGTGGTAGTGGCGTTTGGCTATGTGCTACAGCATAAGGAGACAGACCAAGTCCGATACTTTTACCCGAGCAGTAACATCCGGGTATTTGACCAACCGTTTACCATCATTAACCGGACGTCACTAGAGCCCGTGCTGGACCAAGTGGGCCAATTGGATGTCTTGGGCTGGGCCTATGAACAGCGCCTCAACATCAAGTGGATAGTGGGGAGGGTCACCAATGTCATGTTTTTCGTGACCAAATTACGGAATCTTCCCATCGGATGAATGCATTCACCCATGCACTGATAGATACTCAGAATGCGCAAACAACTATCTGAGGACATGATGCCTCAACGGTATCCTGACCTGCCCGATGATGATTAAAACAAACGGATCAGAGCGAACATGGCCGAAGATAGAACTTTCTGAAATGGCGACTTCTGATTGGACAGCCGAGATTACATCTAACGGGCAAAAACGAATATGACAGGACCAAATGGTGGCCTCTGATTGGAAAAGAGACTTCTGGAATTGTAAACCTACCCAACTCGGCTCCCTCAGCGTGGGTATGTTATGATGGAGGGGAAAATAAACTATATGAAAAAACTTGTTGTTGTTGCTGTTGTTCTCTCATCTTTGTTGTTGTTGTTCTCTCATCTGTCTGTATCATGGCGTCATGGCGTTATGCTAGGGCGTTAAGGCATAAAGATAGGGCGTTAAGTCGTTGAGACAGGCGTTAAGACGTAACGACGGGCCTTGACGGGTGACAGCCATTCGAGAGCTTCACACTGATACCCCACACGGCTCATTTGACCAGGGATGGTCAACCACTCAACAAACCTCCACGAATCCCCAAAATGCCTGCTTTCTATACTACGGCCAGACTGCGCATGCGAAAAATGATGAAAACGGAGGAACCATTAGTCCAGTCGGATCCCACTCACTCACTCACTCACCGTCGTTAGTGCGTCCATGCGTTAAGACGGGCGTTGGGAACGCCTCACGGGCGTTATGCACGCTTCACGCCTGCGTTATGCACGCTTCACTCACTCACTCACTCACACTCACTCACTCACACACTCACTCTCACTCACTCACTCACTCACTCACTCACTCACTCACACACACGCGCGCATACACTCACACTCACACGTTACTCTTCCAGGTAGTTGGATGGAAAAATAGGCCGTTATCTACTCCAAATGCACTCCATCGCACCACTGAAACTCCCGCTTTCGCTACTGCTCTAACTGATGACGTCACCAGTGACGTCACAGGTGACGTGGAAATCCCTTCAAGTCGTGGTCTACACCCCGAGAGCTACAAAATAACACTTCCCTAGACACATTCGGACCCATAGTGGTCCATATCGGCCTCAAAATGTCTATTTACATACTACGGCCTGCCTGCGCATGCGCAGAATGACGATATTCCTAACACCCATCCTCCCAGGCGGATGCGCCCTCACGTAGGCATCACATTAATACCTCACTCGACTCTATCAGACCATTAATTAGTGGCCCGCCAAAACCCCAAAACGTTCCTTCCAATGCACTTTTCCCACAATTCCCTGTCTGCGCATGCGAAGAATGTCGACAACGGTCGACACACTAGTCCAAGCGGATGCCGCCTCAAGTATCCTTCACAGCGATACCTCACTCGACCCCATCGGCCCACTAGGGACTCCCCTAGACCACAAAACGTCTATTTGCATACCCTTTTTCCCACATTTCCCTGTCTGCGCATGCGCAGAATGTTGAACACGAACGACGCACTAGTCCAGGCGGATGCCCCCTCACGTATCCTTCACACTGATACCTCATACGACTCCATAGGACCACTAGCGGCCCACCCAGACCCCAAAACGTCTATTTCCATATCCTTTTCCCACAATTCCCTGTTTGCGCATGTGCAGAATGTTGACAACGACCGAGACACTATAGGCTTCACATTGATACCTCATACGACCCCATCGGCCCATTAGGGGCTCCCCTAGATCCCAAAACGTCTATTTCCATATCCTTTCCCCACAATTCCCTGTTTGCGCATGCGCAGAATGTTGACAACAGCCGAGACACTAGTCCAGGCGGATGCCCCCTCACATAGGCTTCACATTGATACCTCATACGACTCCATCGGTTCATTAGGGGCTCCCCTAGATCCCAAAACGTTCCATACGCCCTACTGCGCATGCGCAGAATGACAATATTCCAACCCCACACCCACTCCATCGGATGCCTCCTCACATAGGCTTCACATTGATATCTCATACAACTCCATC
Source organism: Hanleya hanleyi (assembly GCA_036873755.1). NCBI lineage: Eukaryota > Metazoa > Mollusca > Polyplacophora > Lepidopleurida > Hanleyidae > Hanleya > Hanleya hanleyi. Next base: position 86,853 of record JAVTVY010025599.1, read on the forward strand.
GGCGCATTAGGGGCTCCCCTAGATGCCAAAACGTCTATTTCCATATCTTTTTCCCACAATTCCCTGTTTGCGCATGCGGAAAATGTTGACAACGACCGAGACACTAGTCCAGGCGGATGCCCCCTCACAGAGGTTTCACATTGATAGCTCATACGACCCCATCGGCCCATTAGGGGCTCCCCTAGATCCCAAAACGTCTATTTCCATATCCTTTTCCCACATTTCGCTGTTTGCGCATGCGCACAATGTTGACAACGGCCGAGACACTAGACCAGGCGGATGCCCCCTCACATAGGCTTCACATTGATACCTCACACGACTCCATCGGCTCATTAGGGGCTCCCCTAGATCCCAAAACGTCTATTTCCATACTCTTGGTCTACTGCGCATGCGCAGAATGACAATATTCCAACCCCACACCCACTCCATCGGATGCCTCCTCACATAGGCTTCACATTGATACCTCACTCGACTCCATCGGACCATTAGTGGACCACCTCGGTCCCAAAACGTCTATTTCCATGCCCTTTGTCTACCGCGCATGCGCAGAATGACAACATTTCAACCCCACACCCAGCCCATTAGATGCCCCTTCACGAATGCTTCACATTCATACCTCATACGACCCAATTGGACCATGCAGCGTATTTGAAGTCTGGGGACTACTTTTTCTCCGCGGAAGCTTTTTTCCGCGACCGCATCACCGCCAGACATGATCGCATCACCGCGGAGGAATACAAGGTCAAAGGTTGCCAGACCTATAGTGGTCAAAACTTGGCACACAGCCAATGCTGATGCAATCTATAACCTTGAGCTGGTGGCGCCCCCTGTCGGACGCTCCACGGGAATCAAGAGTTACCCCTCAAGTTTAAGTGCAAAGAGGTCAATGCGACCTTTTTTTTTAGCTTTATACTACTACTGTAGGCACTGGACCTAGACCAGATGCGGCAACGCAATACATCACAAAGTCAACGCAGTAAAACTCATGGACGCCCTTCTTACATTTGTGTACACTTCGTCATCTATAAGATGGCTTGCGAATCGGGTGTCTCCATTATTGCGGAGCGATATCCGGTACTTTACCGGATTCTGTTCGGCCTTCATCCGGCTAGAACAGACTGGAGAAGTCTGATAAATTACAAGTTTTCATACCACTTCGGAAACAGATATTGATTGAGCTTACAAAAGATAATGGCGGGTTACGTTGGGGTTACGTCGGTAGACTTTAGCTGATTGGCTGACGAAGTCACGTGATATTGATTTCAGGAAGTTCCCTCTTGCAGTTGCCGAAAGTAGGCTGAGAATGGATACACACGATCCCAGAGTCAGTCTTACTGCGTATAGATGACACAGATGGTTACAGGTTGGCCCTTCTTAGCGCACTGCCGCCCGTCGACATCCTGCAAGATTGCACTCAATGGTTCTGGGACCTGAATGTACTCAATGATCCCCAAAGATCCCAGGCCTGTCAGTCAACCACGCCCATGTGAAAGCTTCAAGGAATTCCCCATTTTGGTTGTCTTGATGTAGTCCATCACTTCGTTGCCGGTCCAGCCATAGGTGAAACGTCAATCGTACGCCAAATTCTCCGTATCCACTACTGACGACGCTTCTGCATGCATACGTGGCGTCAGTGCTGTACCTGTCTAAGAATCAAACATATATTAGTGATTGTTTTAAAAATATGTGCGATTATGTAGATAAGTGTTCGTGCATTTATGTAAACTGCTCTACCATCTATACATACGGTATGTACAGTATATAATAGTACTAGTAATTGGTAAGTTTAAAATCCCTGGGTCTAACATATTGACATTGTTTACTCTCGGTGAAAATTGTTAACCTACTGCACGCAGCAGCACTTCAATGCTAAATATTCTTGGATACATCTCTGCTATGCACACAAGGCTCAGCCATATTAACCTATTTAATATCCATGTCTTATGTTATGTTTTACTATTGTCATGTACGGTACTGTATATTCGTTATCTCTTTTTTCCGGATCTATTTAATAGGAAAATGAATATACTACTGAAAATAAAAGGGCTACCGGTAGGAAAGTAGTCCGTCAGGATATCTCGGGGGACCATACTCTGAATCTGAGACAGAGGAATGACTAATGAGAAAAAACAAGTCGTGTTAGGAGTTTGTTCTGTTTAACCGTTATCAATCTATTGTGGGCCACGAGTAAATATTTATGTTTGTAGCTCGATTTTTTTTTCTGAAAGGAGAACCTAGACGCGTAGCTGTAAACGCAAACTATAGTGATGACCTTGATTCAAGTTTAATGCAAATCTGCACTCACCAGCTGAGGCACCGGAAATAAGAGACAGTCGATCTTATTTGTGTTTATTCGCTATCCGTCATTTGTATGTGGTATACAAATCACCAGTATGAACCACGCATACGCTTAGTTCCCAATGATATAATCTCAACGGGAGAAGTTTGCAAACTGTCGGCTTCTTAATACTATCTCCTATCTTCCATCTTGGTTTGGAGTATTCAGTTTTTGTGCGGTGCAGCAATTACTAATGACACAATTGTCGCCATTACCACAATTGTGTCATTAGCAGTTGATCGCCAGCTAATGTCACAACGCAGCAGGCGCAATAAAATGGTAGCGAGCATGTTGACGCTTATTATCACAACTGGAAACCAGCAGTTATTTGAAAAATATATCACTCATGATGTATGAATAAATCTTTGATATACTTGCAATAGCAACCACTAATTGTCGTAATTGTGTCATTATTGGTCGACGAGTCGCCAGCTAATGTTGCAATTGCGACAAATGAGGTTGACTCCGCATGCAGGTTCGCCCGTTATTGACGCAAATACGACATTAGCTGGTGACCTGACCACTGCTAATGACACAATTGTCGAAAATTGTGTCATTAGTAGTTGCTACAGTGTGGGAATCCTATCCTTGTTTAAGTGATATCCATTGTAGACCCCTCACAGAACAGTATTTCTCAGCTGTATTTTATATTCTCTCAAGCCAGGGCATTTTCGACCACTGTTACATCTCACCTTGCCTCTCGCGCGACACTATGTTGCCAATAAACACCGTTAGAGTCATTATTTCACTCCCGGTGTTGCCCTTTCCCATCGCGCTGACCCATCTAACCATATACCATATCCGGTTCATTGTGTGCCTCTATTGTGCAAATCTCCCGTTATCCGTCCTTCTCTCGGGCCGGACCGAACGTACGCCCCAGAAATAAAATGTTCCTGTGGTGAACACTGAATTATCTGTTACCGTAATCGTTTTTAGCTGCCGTTATTGCCAACGCCGGGGGATGTCAGTCACGTGACTGACGTCTAAATATTTGTTATAATCTCCTAAACTATTATCTCTAATAACACTGTTTACTTTATGGTCCCGGAAATTATCTATGTATTGATGACAGATTTACAAGGCCCATCTGTTGTTATTTATCACGGGATAGTACAGCAGTTATACTTCATATCATCTATAGCGACTTTATCAACCAGTGTTAAAACGTGTTTATTCCGGCTTCATACCGTACTTATAAAATCCTGACCTAATTTTACTATCAACTGAATGTGGAAACTATATTTTTATACAGCGCGGCGTGTTACTGAGAAAAATCTTATTTGTATATACCGGGTACTGTAATTGTTTTTTTCTTCTATAGCACGCTGCATATACAGTTTTAAAGTGTAGCTTAGGTTTAGGTCGTGTGTCAGATCGATTTATCGAACAGCACCCGCAAACATGTTTGGTTTGTTTTTGTCAACACGCCTAAGTGTTAAGGAGACACGAAAAAATAGTCCGCATCCCCGTTGTTTCGCTTTAAAGAAAACAGCCTTACGTGGTCGTCCGATATCTTTGTTGTCAAGGTAAACATGCAGCAGAGTTTGTCAATTCGATTCGATAAAGAACAAATACATATCTTTAGCATAAGGAAAGGTGTCAAACGATGTAAAGGAAATATCGTCTGTGTAGAAGACAAAGGGGGTCTTCACATCCATGTGGTAAATATCTGCCGTAAAAGACAGAATAAAACTTTGCTGAAATCCCTGATATTTACGTCTCAATAGGACAGAAATTGACCAGGCGAAATTGTCTTCAACTAGAATTTTGATTTTTTTTTCTTCAAATATATTGTTTATATATAGAGGTTATAACCAGTGCGTAAGTATACATTCGTTTGGATACTCAAACTGGTAAAGCACGTAAGTGCAGATGGTTGAAGATATACAGACAACATCTTTTGACAATGACGTATGAATGTACCTGGATGATGACGTACGAATGTATAAACAACATCAAAGCGGTGGACTATGGATGTCTAGACAAATTCAAGAAGATGACGTATAAATGTATAGACCATACAAGAAAATAAGGTACAAATGTAAAGACAATACCAGGAAGATGACGTAAAAATATATCAACAATATCAAGAAGAAGATGTACAAATGAAAAGGCAAGGGGATGACGTGTAAATGTACGGACAATATATAGAAGATGACGTATAAATGTAAAGACAATAATCAAGGTAACGTAAACCTAGCAAAACATATCAAGAAAATGACGAACAAACGTAGACAGTACTAAGACGATACCGTAAGAATGTATAGAAAATATCAGGAAAACGATGTACAAATATATAGACAATATCAAGAAGATGATATACGAATGTAAAAATAATATTGAGAAGATGGCGTACAAATGTTACACAATATCAAAAAGATTTCTTATACGTATATAGACATCACGAGAACGACACAAAAATGTAAAGATAATATGAAGTGACGCACAAATGTAAATATAATATCAAGAAGTTGACGCAAAAATGCTAAGATAATATCACGAAGATGACACAAATTTAAAGATAATATCAAGAAGATGACTCAAAAATGTAAAGATATCAAGAGATGTGTAACTATAAAATCAAAAATATGTCATACAAATCCATGAAAAACATATTAAAAAGAAGACGTACAAATGTAAAGACAGTATCAAGAAAATGACGTAGAAATATAAACTTTATCAAGATGACACAATTATAAAGACGATATTAAAAAGATAACATACAAATGTAAAGATTTTATCAAGAAGATAACGTCAAAATTTTAAGACAATATCAAACAGAAGACCTACAAAGTTAAGACACTATCAGGAAGATGACATATAAATGTAAAGGTATAACATCAAGAAGATGACGTACAATGTATAGACAATATCAAGATGATCACACACAAGTGTTAAGATAATATCAAGAACATGAAACACACATGTAAAGATGAGATACAACAATAAAGGTAGCACCAGAAAGAAAGATTTATCACTGTAAAGAAACATTAAAAATGTGATGACAATATCAAGAAAATGGCGTACAAATGTAAAGATTTTATCAAGAAGATGGCAATATCAAAAAGATATACAAATGTAAAGACAATATCAAGAATATGACGCACAAATGTAAAGATAATATTAAGAAGTCTTGCAAATACAGACAATATCAAGAAGATGACTTACAAATGTAAAGACAATATCAAGAAGATTGCGTACAAGTGTAAAGACTATCAAAAAGTGGACGTACTAAAGTAATGACCAGGAAGAAAATTTACAAATGTATAGATATTATCAAGAAGATGCCGTGCAAATGTAAATATAATATCAAGAAGATGACTTAGAAGAAGATAACTTACAATTGTAAAGACTATATTAAGAAGATAACTTACAAACCTAAAGATTATATCAAGGAGATGAAATACACATGCAAAGATTATATCACGAAGATTATATCACGAACAAATGTAGAAACAATATCAAAAAGATGACGGACAAAAGTAAAGATAACATCAAGAAGAAAAATTACAATATAAAGACAATATTACGAAGATGACGTACAAGTGTAAAGACAATATAAAGAAGATCACGCACAAATGTAAACATTTAATCAAGAAGATAACGTACAAATATAAAGACAATATCAAAAAGATGACTAACAAATGTCAGAAAATATCAAGAAAATGACAATATCAAAAAGAAGACGAACAAATGTACAGACAATATCAAGGATATGACATACAAATGTGGAGACAATATCAAGGATATGACATACAAATGTGGAGACAATATCAAGGATATGACATACAAATGTGGAGACAATATCAAGGATATGACATACAAATGTAAAGACAATATCAAGAAGATGACGCACAAATGTAAAGACGATATCAAGAAGATGACGAACAAATATAAAGACAACATCAAGAAGATGACATACAAATGTAAAGGTAATATCAAGAAGATGACCGCGCACAACTATAAAGACAATAGCAAGAAGATGACGGACAAACGTAAAGAAAATATCGAAGTTGACGTACAATTGGAAAGATAATATCAAGAAGATGACGTACAAATGTGGAGATAATATCACGAAGATGAAATACACATGTAAAGATAATATCAAAAGATGACATACAAATGTAGAGAAAATATCAAGAAGATGACGCACAAATGTAAAGACAATATGAAGAAGATGACACACAAATGTAAAGACGATATCAAGAAGTTGACGTACAAAGACAATAGCAAGCAGATAACGCACAAATGTAAAGACAATATCAAAGATGACTTACAAATGTGAAGATAGTATCAAGAAGATGACGTACAAATGTGAAGATGATATCACGAAGATATAATACACATTAAAAGATATTATCAAAATATGACATACAAATGTAAAGACGATATCAAGAAGATGACGAACAAATATAAAGACAATATCAAGAAGATAAATTATTAACGTAAAGAAAATGTTAAGAATATGGCATATACATATATAAAGAAAATATCAAGAAAATGACGTTCAAATGTAAAGCTTTCATCCAAATACACATACAATATCAAGAAGATAAATTATTAACGTAAAGAAAATGTTAAGAATATGGCATATACATATATAAAGAAAATATCAAGAAAATGGCGTTCAAATGTAAAGCTTTCATCCAAATGCACATACAATATCAAGAAGATGACGTACAAATATAAAAAATATCAAGAAGATGATGTACAAATGTAAAGACAGTATCAAGAATATGATGCACAAATGTAAAGGCAATATCAAAAAGATGACGTACAAATGTAAAGACAGTATCAAGAAGATGATGTACAAATGTAAAGACAATATCAAAAAGATAGCGTACTAAATTGTAGAAAATATAAAAATGATAACAATTGTAGGTCAGTTTCTTGATATTGTCTTTACATTTGTACGGCATCTTCTTAATATTGTCTTTACATTAGCACGTTACCTACATTATGTTACCTTCATATTTGTTCATCATCTTCTTGCTATTATCGTTACATTTGTAAGTCCAATTCTCGATATTGTCTTTGCAACAGTAAGTAATTTTCTTGGTATTGTTCCAACATTTGTATGTCATATGTTTGATATTGTCTTTACATTTTTATGTAATCTTTTCAATATTTTGTTTTACATTGATAATTTATCTTCTTGGTGTTACCCTTATATTTGTATGTCATCTTCCTTTTATTATCTTTACATTTGTACATCATTTTTTTATATTATCTTTACATTTGTTCGTCATCTTCTTGATATTGTCTTTACATTTGTCCGTCATTTGTTTTGTATTTTCTTATATTTGTACGATATCTTCTTAATATTGGCTTTACATTATTATCTACATTATATTGTCTTTACATTTGTTCGTCGTCTTCTTGATATTATCGTTACATTTGTAAGTCATCTTTTTGATATTGTCTTTACATTAGTAAGTCTTCTTCTTGATATTTTCATACATTTGTACGTCAGTTGTTTGATATTTTCTTTACAATTCCATGCCATCTTCTTGATATTGCCTTTACATTTGTACGTCATCTTCCTGATATTATCTTTACATTTGTACGTCATTATCACAACACCCTGTGTGGCCTCTCACCTTTTGGTGATGATTGCTGTTGCACGGGTGGAAAATACACCCAATGCCAAGCATTTTGTTGATTTAATAAAATCAACTGTTATGGATTCAAGGAAACAAATACGCCCCTGATACCAGATAACATGTAAGCCTGCATGCTTCCATGATATGGGTCTAGCTCCCCGGAAACACATATATTATATAAGACCGAGATCAAATGAGTGGGTGGGCGTGCGGGGAGCCTCGGCTCTTGTATCCAAGCTATAAAACGAACCATCCCGCATCAAGCCGACGCAACAGACTTACCCGACAGCCCAAATCTACTCAACATCCCGCATCTACCCCACCCCCTGCATCTGCCCCACATCCGGTGTCCCCCGCACAATAGTGATTGATGATTTTGCTTTTATTCCCATTACCGCATATGAAATGATGGGGGTTTAATCAATCGGATTTATTCTCGTCGTGTATCGTTGCTTTGATAATGGATTGAAAACCCCACATCTAACCAGACCCCAGATCTATCCATTATCTACACAACACCTCAGTATACCCACATCCCCCATACCCAAGACCTACCCAACACATCATAGATACACAAATCTACTCAGTCTGCCCTGGTGCAGAACTTTCCTTTTCTCACTACTCACAAATTAAATGTCCATCAAATGATATGTAGGTCACTTATTGCGCACTCCTTTTTGCAGATTAGTGTCACCATTCTTTGAAAATAGCTTAATATTACTTAAGTATCGTATTCTAGAACACACTCACGTTCCTTTGAGGTTTTTCTTTGAACATTTTATTCAATATTTCTATAAAGTTTTTCGAATGATCGAGTGAAACCTTGTTGAAAATATCCATAAAACTTAGATACAACATGAGTAGGTTACTGCCATCTTTATTGTTTTTAAAACGTTCGCTTAACATTGTTGGTACCATTAACCAAAACTCTTTTTATGATACCGGTACTTAATGAACAGCTGGATCTTTACCGATTTTGTAATATTAAAAAACTTGAGTGGAGAACATCAACACAAACATTTGCATAACCTTAATTAAACATTTCATGTTGTCTGGAAATAATTTTTTTTTATCAATATTGAATCGTAAGATGAGTATACCAAGACTGAGGACATTTCATGCGTTACCGTGTGCCGCTTTTTACAAACTCTACAACAGTTTCTTCCAAGCCTGCTGTGTTGACATTTGTGTCGTTGAAGCTGATTATTTGTTTACGTGCCCGAATTAAGAGATGACCATAGCAATTCTTTAGAGGCGCACATGTTGTGAATACTCATCCTCGTAGTTCGTTGTTACTGTATATACCGGTATTATATCTAAGACAGTATTGACAATATTTTCTTCATAAACGTCAAAAATTGTTTGGGTATGTACTGACTCGGAGGTTTTCTACTTTCATCAATTTCAGCAAACCTCGAAATATAGAAATTAGTTTGTTTAAATAGATTTACAGCGCAAAGTCCCACCTTAAACATCTGTCCGAAATTTTGTCGATTTCTGGACAAACAAATATAACATCTGGAGGATGAACACAAAATAGAATACAATTTTTCATCGGTAAAAACTCGGACAAAAGGTTATTTGTCTAAGTACGAAGTCTATTCATTACTGCAGGCGGCCCACCCACAAATTGATTATCAGTCGGTAAAACGTGGCCCGAACCACTGTTGACAAATACCCTATACAAACCCAGCGACCAACAAATGCTCAAAGCCCATGTGAACGCAGAGTAAACATTCGCGGAACAGTAAAAATAAACAACTGGCTTTTTCGCTTTTGTATGAAGCCCAGTCCGAAATCATGCGTCCCTCTTCCCGAAGGTGGTTTATACGTACAAAACAAACATTATAAAACTCAGGCGGATAATGTTTACGAATATACAATTTCAATCCGCGCTGTTTGCTTCTATGGAAATTGACAACAAGGTTTATTTCGAGCTTCTGCTACTGCCACTGTTTATTCTTGGTAAGGGAGTGGGGGTAAAAAGTTCAAAAGAACTACTGTGTATGCCAGGTCCATAACAGACTAACTAGAAAGTTAGTGGGGAAATGGACAATATGTACATACGGATGAAGGGGAGCTACCAGGATGTCCCAGTCGTCATTGTATAAATTGTATACCAAAACCATATATAAACATGTTTGTCCAAGGATGCATCGATGTAACGAGCTTGCATTAATAGCACAGGACGGGGACTCTTTCTTTATACCGTTGTAAATTGTTTAATTAGATGTAGGGGGGAGGTGGGGCGGGGAGGGGGCTGTCAAGTGAATAAATTCAAAAAGCTACCGTTATCAATCGGTTAATGAGGTTTATTGGGGGAACTTCTTTCCTTTACTCCCTCGATCTCCAACCTAAGTAAACCAGTCGTCTGCAACGGCAACGAGCCCCTGTGATTAATACCTGGAACACTCCCAGCTCAATAAGGTGTAGAAATAGCTAAGCACATTCAACTCCCAGATGTGTTGGAATTAAACGGGTAACAATTTGTTCTGTCCTGCAATAGAGTGTATGATCACATTTCTAAACTCATAAAATATGTTAAGCTGGATCATGTTTCCTTGTTTTTGCGATTAGAAGAGTGTTCAAATTCCAAACACAGGATTTGCAGTGTACACTCGAGTAGCCACCGAGCGTCAATGCCGATTTTACAATATGATTTTCGCGCATATTTGTGCCCTTTCTGATGTGACTATTTTTGAGAGAATTCGGGACAGATTATGAACAAACGTGCATGGGCGCCGAAATCGTCATCTTCTAGCGATACTGACCTGTATTCACCACATGTTCAAGATACTTCACACAGTTATTGTTCACCTTATTCAATTGTTCAAAAGGACGATATTCAAATATTTTGAATTTGAAATTTGATATTTGAATTTAAAATTTGAAAATTCAGATAAAATTTAAATTTAAAATCCCGATTTAAAATTTCCTTTTTTAGACTTCCATTAAAAAAATCGTTTGCCAGGTAGGCTGGAAATATTTCTGCAATTAACAATAGAAACTAGATCATCTGAGAACTTTTCGCTCATCCGATCTTAATATCAGACATGCAATTGTTCACAGTACCATGACAGATTGTGACCTGCATGCATGTGTAATAGGCTCGCGTATATGGTTGGCGTTAGGGGAGAGAACTCGGTTTCAATGCCTAGTCCATCAGTCAAATTATTGCTTCAATTCCTCGGCCTAAATGGTTCTAAACCGCGCAATAAATCGATTTATTCCCAGGCTTTGAAACCGACTTCTGTCCCCTAACCATACTCGCGCGTGATATTACTTCCCTTTTCCGTGACGCGTACAAAATTTTGGATACATTCCTTCATTCACAAATCGGTTGCAGCAAAGAGAGCTGTTGGATGAGAATCCGATGTAACTTTGTATTTGTTCTTCTCGACTTGCGAGATATCATCCTCGCGAACCAGTGTATCAATCGATATGTTACGATCGATCATGGAGCCTACTATAGTAGGCTCCATGGATCGATTAACCCTTTGTGAGGATATTGGGATTATCTGGACTTGTGCAGATGGCGAGAAACTGGAACCTGGAGGAAATTAGATGAAATACCTCTAAATTAATAGATTACAGGGGTCGTTTGTTTGGAAATACATACCCCTTCTCACGTGAACATCTGCTTTATACATACGTGGTACCGGTATACAAGGATTATTTACATAAAATAACTGAAGCACATACGTATTTAGTACAAACGTAAAGAATATACCAGTGTTGTGTAAACTACAGAAAACCAGCGGGTTCAAAGGAGTTTGTTTACGCGTAAAATGGGAATGTTTACATTCAGGGATTGGCAGGATTCGAATATAAATACGAAATAAACACTCTGCTTAGATAACAGTATAATATGTAGCAGCAATTTACTCAGGGCAAAAGTATTGAATTTCACAATACTAGAGGAGAAAGTACCCGCTACGCGGATAGAGACACTTCATGTGACCGATACCTTATATAACCATAGTAGTTGCATGATACTTTATAAACTGTACGAAAACAAGTATGAAAATCGACTAGGCCATGCATAACGGTACGAATATACGCCATCGACATGATTCTACTACCGAAGATATTTTCAGATTTTATGGTTGATCCGATATTGAAACCATTGTAGACTCGGAATATTGCAATGAAGTTCGCCGAAAAAGTTTTTCGCTCGCTATATATTTTGGATGGTCATTATTTTCATTAACACACGATAGCGTCCCGTACACCGCTTTATGTTTCATGATATCATTAATGTTTATGGTAAATACGTATATGGTGACGTAGGAATTACGTGAACCGGGCGTTTACTCGTGTGATACATTCTCTTATCGAGCTGATCAAACTTGCGTTCGTGCGAAAATTGGTGCAGACATCAGTACCAATATGGAAGTTTCATGTGACACATATATTCGGTTTTCATCTATTAACTCCACAATGCAGTCCATATTAACATTGTGCAAGCTTCCATAAATGACCGGCTATCAATCTACTCCTGAATATCTTAAAGAGTTAAGATGGTTGTGAGTTTCAAAATTTACGTTTTGCAGTCTATATCCATATAGATCTGGTGCTGGTAAGAAGCTGGAAAGAAAGTCACTCGGGGATACATCACTAGTAGTAAATAAAACGTAAATTTCCTAGTATTGTTGGGAGTAACAGTTGGGCCGTGAGGTCATATTTGGTTCGACCTTGAAGACACGTGTTGACATTTGGGTGCAGTGGTGGTCACTAAGCGCAATTGACGTGTGTAGGTTGATGGGGTGAAGTGTGGGACTTTGTTATCTGGGTGTGTGAGGGGTCACTGGGTGCTTTTGGCGTGGTGTTGGGATTAGTGTAGGACCTGTTTTTTTAGCTATAGTATAACTGTTAGTTTGCAATCTCATAGTCGAAAGAACTGTTACTTCTGTTGTGCTTTTTGATGGCTAATATGCAGGTGTTATTCATCTTCAATGCCGATTCTACATGATATTTTGAGTCATAGAATACAGATATTGGGTTCATCTGTGGGAAATTTGTATGAGATATACCCAATATCGGTGCGTAATTCGATACTTTGTCGCACTTTGTTACAAAATACGGCTAATAGACAGGTGCCAATCATCTTTAAAATCAGTTAGACCTGATATTATGACCAGTTTGGGTCCAATAACTTTTCACACCCGGGACCCCACGGATAGGGTAGTATTTCCGCCAACAATGGACAATCCATAGTCATCTGACGCTGTTTGCCTAAATCCATTCACTCATCCTTGAGACGAGGAAGGAAAAGGAAACCAAGTGCCTGTAGTTCTCTCCTGTCACCTGGGCTGAGCTGATGGGGGCTCGACGACACCAACGCACTCAGCCGACGAGGAGGTGAAGCGGAGACGATTCTTCACATCCACGAGGATGTAGCTACAAGCTATGGGCTATAATAGAAAGCTTTCAAAGGGGATGGCAAGTGTGGTATTAAAATAAACACACTAACGGAAAGGTGTAGAAACTGATGTTTTACAAACAGTAGCAGAAAACAGTATTTTTCAGTATGAACAAACGCTCTCAAAGTAATGTTTTTGTGGCAAAATTCATCAAGCCAAAGTTGACCTAAAACGTCATAAGTTGGAAACAGGCAATGGCAACATGGTGCCCGAATACCTGGGAATACCGGAAATCCAATACATCAACTGGGGTGAGAACTGCCTCCAACAACGCCCTATTAGTAATGGTTGGTCGAACACGTGGATGTTGGTATTCGATAGCTTGAAGGCAAAATTGAGCGAAAGGCAGTGGCTTGATCGTTAAACATCGCTTCGACGTAGCTGCCTACATGAGAGAGAACGACCAGGCGGAATAGGGCGCTGATGATGAAAACACGGATGGATGGCTGCATACTGGCAGCGATATTTGTCACTTACTGGATGGGGGTCGAGTAAGAGATCGCTGAATCGTTCACGAAATGCACGTGACCCTCAACATCGCCACCATCTCTAGCGTAAGGTGGAGTTACAACGCATATAAGAGAAGTGGGAAGAGGTGCCGACATACTGACAGAGCCACATGACTTCACAGTATAGTCTTCTGATTAACCTATTCTAAAGCACATGTCAAGAATCTAACGATTCGTGATATGTGTTGTATCTCAGGCACGCCTTTATTGTACCTGCTCATGTGGCAACTTGGATGACATGACCACACGGCCCCTCAGTGGCTCAATCGATGTCCACAGGTTCGTCCAGGCGTTGGGTGGACGGTGAACGGGTAGGCTCCTCTTCCAATGCGGGTTTATCTCCATGGTTTGAGGCGATAACTTATTCAAGCGTGCTGTGTGTCAATGGCTGTGTGTGAGTCCATGAATTAAACGTTAGTGATGTCTCCATCGACTGACACGTTTGAAGAATCGACCGCAATCCTCACATGCATGGGTGCCTCATGAAGTAACCGCTGATGGGAGCGTAAATGGTCCAGGTGATTAAATGTCTCCCCGCAAATCACACATGTACGTGGCTGGTGAACGAAGGAAGTCGCCTAATGTTGATCGACATAACGGAAGCCGTGACGAGCAGGCTCCCACCGGAAGAACGTCGTGTCGTGTGGGCCTACTTCTGATGGTATTAATTACAAGCGTCTGGTCCGTCAGTCATAATTCAGCCACCGTCCATTAAAGAATATCCGCGTCCATAATTCAAAGACCAATTCCATATTCCATATAACAGTATTAGCACCAAATTCAAAAAGACAATCATAGTATACTAAACATAGGCTAGTTTCCTGCAAGAGACAAGCGGTCAAGAATTTTCAATGATGCCGGTAAGACATCATGTTCCAAAAATATCAAATCCGTATCGCTGTCAGTATTCCTAATCCATAATATTCGTTGTGAAGTCGTCATATAGAGAATAATGTATCTCAGTCACACTTTGATTGTGACTGTTCATATGAGCACCATGAGGATCTTGAACTACATGAGTTCATACGGCCCCTAGACCCGGGTTAAGCGGAATTAGACACAAGTTACGAAACGTAACGCCATAGGTCTTGCACGCTACGCTCGTATTTTGCTATCGATATGTATCGCCAAATTTGAGAAATTTTGAGTGGAGGCGCTTGATGGTATGGCCCTGTTTTATAAGTTTCTGCAACAATGTTTTGTGACGTTGATTAAAAATCGTCACATTTAACACAGGATCTAGCAAATGCTACTAGGCGAGATATGTATACGTCATATGCAGGTACCACTGAAATATTACGATGTCTTTTCTCATAAAGTCGACGAGATAAAGTCGTCGCTTCATTTTTATAGAGATATAGGTTTAAATATGATGTGTCTGTAGGCTATCTGTAGTTTCCTTTAAATCCAGTGAAGGTGGATATATATCCTTCTCTGCGTCATTTTTATAGCGATTAGCCACAGCGAGAAGATCGTCTATATAGCGTTTGGTGAATGAGAAGGAACGGGCTTTGAATGGATCGGTTTTGGAAAGCGCCTGCATATAGTCATATTCATAAGAGAACAGATAAAGGTCAGCCAACAAGAGTGCACAATTAGTA